>JAUZNK010005505.1:0-26013 GCA_035046665.1 Euphysa ruthae
CTGAATTCCGCCTGCCACCAGTGGCTTGTTTATTTTTAGGAATTCGTGTCTGAGCAAATATTGACAGTCTAGACATATTCGATATTTAGGCCATGTGTGCACTATATCAGATAGGTTTTCATAACGGAATGAAATTCTATCTGATGTTAACGAAAAATCGTTGTAAGTTTGTACTTAACGTGGGGAACCAATAAATTGCAAATACAATATTCCCAGATGGTCCCTCATGCCATGAAATTTGGGCCTACGAAATTCAGTCAGCCAAACAACCCGACCAAATTGAGCCACCTTTGCATTACGAGATAACATAGAAAATAAATTTCCGCCAGAAGTGGGAGCCGAACTTGTATTATATCGATCCGTATTTTCGACGCCTTGCCAGCTGATATATACTTAGCTGCCTGTTGATATGAGGGTTAATCAGGGTATTGCCGTACATGCTAATAAATTATGCAATATACCCAACCTAAATTACATGTCTGAATTCTTTAAAGTCACCAACAACCATCTATGGTTAGACACACCCTTAAAAAGACCCAGCATTGGAAAAAAATCTCTTTCATCAAAAGGTCCCTTTATATAGAACAGCCCTTCTAATGAAATAAAACTTATCACAAGCTATAGCGTTTTTAAACATAAGATCAAGGAAGACAGGCCAAATCCCAATGGTTATGGATTGTCAACTAAAGGCGGACAACTGGAAATTGCATAGATGTTTTTTTTTCAGCGATCCCTATTGTGAAGTTAAATTTGATATGGATACTTGATCAGATAACTTGCATGATTATTTTAATTAGGAATTAAGAAGGTGTAATTTAGTCCTCATTTTAAAAGCGGCAATACTTTTTGTATCGATAATGTCATTAAAAAAATATAATATCAATATAATTCTTCAATGATTTTTTCAAAAATCTTTGACTATTAGAAGCGTGTCAGCACCCGATTACGTAATTTGAAATAACGCAAAAAATGTCTTGGCGTTTAGGGAAAATTTACCGATGCAACAAAAGAAAATTGCAATTAGACAAAATAGCGCGCTGGTAGAATCCATGAAAACAGGTGTGCTAGCCTGCTTATTTCATGTAGCCTCATCAAAACAAAACAACTTGCACTATCCACTTTGTTCACCTCGTCCAGTGAATTGGTGCAAGTGTAACAGTAACATTACTAACAGTACAAAGTTGCATAAACCAGAACTTCGACTACCAACTGAAATTTTTCACAAACATTTGTTATAAATCTTCTTTTTAAATTCAATCTTTACACATGAATCCAGACAGATATACATTATCCTGATGCAATTCGATAAATTAATCAAAGGATAAAACTTTCCGATCACAAAAACAACAGCGGGAACAAATATCGCAGTACTTGCGCAGTATTTAAAAAATGACGAAATAGTTTAAAATGGAAGTGCAGCATATGTACCAGGAGGTTTTTGAGTATTAAGTTATATAAGGTTATATAAGATAAAATTAATATAGTAGCATTCTTATCACATTTTCAATTTTTCTCGGCTTTTGGTTTTTTACGCTCCCAGCCTAAATATCTCAAGAACAGTTTGACCAAATTATATGAAATTTTCAGGGAATTAAAACCAACATAAACAATTAGGGAATTTTAAAATAAATCTCTAAAACCCAAGTTTTAAAGAAAAAAGTTTTTTTTACCAATCAAATTTTAAAAATTCTCCAATAAATTTTGTGAAAACAGTCATAATTAACTGATAGATAGGTTTGTACAATGATAAATAATAATCTGTTTTTGGCCGTTACGATGGCAACCGGTAACCATTTTTAGTAATTCATTACATTTTTTAAAAAATTTCTTTGAATGAGCTATAAAATTATGATAATAAGTTTGTGCATCAATATCTTTTTCTTTTTATGGGGTGATGATGGGGGAGGGGGGGGGGTTACCCCTTAATAGTAAAATTCTGTGTCTTCTTCTTATTTGATAATATCCGTGAACCCTGGTGAGTGAGATGAGTGTGAGAGTTAATAAAATTAACGTGGGGAACCAACAAATTGCTGAAATAATATTTCCAGATATTTCCACTTGGCAGGTCTTGGAGTGCTTAGCACGCACATTTGTGCCTACGAAATTCGCTCAACCAAACAACCCGCCCAAATTGAGCTAGCGTTGCATTACGTAATGAGTTTTTCTCGGAAACTCAGAAATAACGTGGAAAATAAATCGTCAAAGATGGGTGTCGAACTCGTAACTTTTCATTCCGTGGTCAAACTTTCTACCACTGTGCCAACTTTGCATCCTGGTAAAAATAGACACAAGATTACAGTCAATAATACATATCAATACAAACAATGGAACAATAAAATTGAGCCTTGTGGCACACCGCAGAAAAATAGCACTCTGCTTAAAACATTTTCAAAATAATTCTCTATTAATAAAAATGGATTAAAATTACTCAATGTTTTGAAAAAAACCATGCGCTTTAGTCTTATGGAAAATATCCCACTGTCAATGATATCAATAGCTTTTCTCAAGTCCAATAAGGCCATACCAGCTAAAATGCTTGGTTATCTATGTTAAAAGGCTGGTCAAGTTTCTGTAAATAAACTTTACTGAATACCTGATGTATATTTGTATATGATCTAGATGTTATTAAAATATTTCTTAGTCAGTTTATGTTTAAATTCTTGTTACTAAGGAGAAATAAAAATTAAGTAACTATTCCAAAATTGAAGCCTGAGAAATCTTTAACAGAATACCGTTTACTGCTGTTTACTACCGTGGTGGTGGGTTACGTTAAGATTTGATGTTGACGCAAGCAAAGAAATATATATATATATATATATATATATATTAAAGTGCTTTTACTGGAAACAAATATTCTAAACATGATGAAATATAGAAAAACTAATTCTTTTTAATAAATGCATGTATTTCAGAGTAGTGTAATGAACGAATTTGTACAATTTATACCTTTAAAGTAATATTTTTTCACCACGATGTTCTCTGATATATATTCGCTTTTACCTGTCTGTCGGTAAGTTGTCGAAAAGAATGTGTCAGTTAGCGGCTATGAAAATTAGTTTTAAAACTATTTAACGGGGTGTCAAATTCTTTAATTAACAATATATCCAAATTTGAAAAAATATTTAAAATATTTAAAGACAATTCTACTGAGTTAATTTTAAAGTTTACTAGTAAATATATATATTTACCGAAATTTAGTAAATAACTAGAGGTTGTGGTTATGGTTCATTTTTTACGTGGTAAAACCAGCACAAAAGCAATGGCTTAAATTTCCAGTCGAGCCAATAATTATAATCATAACCATCCCCAATAACTAGAGTTAAGCCGTGTATCTTGTTACACATTTCTAGCCATAATTGATATGATGGAGTTGACACTATCGCTGTGAATTCATTTTAAATACTACATAAACTGGCAGTCTAAAAAAAGCATTACTAACACGAAAATCTCACATAAGCATAGCTAAATACCTATGCATTAAACCATTTAAGCAGACAGGGCAAGGCTGCTATCTTTGAGGTAACTAAACGCACATACCTGTACAAAAGATATTTACAGCTCTATAACCTTTTCTTGAATTTTATTTCTATGTTGAGCCAATAAGATTAAAAAAACAAAACATGGCACAAAGATTGGACAACAATCAGACAGAGAAATGTAGTTTAGATAATATTCTAAATTTATCTTACAGCTAAGAATAATGATAGTGTCTTCAGATTACGTTATCGGCGAATCGTATTCTTAATTATCCTTTTTACATGTTTATCATTTTTATTCAACAAATATTGTTAGATTTTCTAGTCGCGCATGTTTTAGGGAGGCGTTTATATTAAAAAGTTTTCAAAAAATCTTAGCAAAACAGAAATTTTAATTAAATCATGCTAAAAGTACATTCAGCTTTGTCCAAGCTATTAGGTTTAGTTCATTCTAACACAGTCATAACTATTTCTACCTTTTATATTTTACCAGCATAAATAAAAAATTAGATAATATATAGCGAATGAACGCAAAAACCGGCTGAGATGACCAAGTTCCATTTTCTTAATTCCTTTGTGAACTCTTACACTATTATATAGCTATTTTGACATTTTTAACAATACATCAACTCCCTAAAAATTTTGGTCCTACCCAGGGTAACTCTTCATATTCTTAAAAATAGTTTTAGATTATTTTAAGAAAAAATTTCTCGATGGTTCTCTAGAAATAAACAAAATAATTTCTCAGCTGCTGTTGAAGCGCTCGAATTGGTAGTATCTTCTGTGCAGAAAGATATTACAACAGCTTTCTGAATGAAAATATAAATTCGGCAACAAATGTCTCTCGAAACGTAGTCTTGATAAGTTATATAAACTTAAGATATGATGATTTCTTTCTCAATTAAAACTAAAAATTCGAAAGTATATAAGGACCTACAAATCGTGATATGATTCCAGATTATCTCACGGGGTTCATGTCCATGCATAGATGTAACGATCACAAATACTTTCATTCACTTTCGGAATCAAATAGCAGTTGATTTGTGTATCAAGTAATCTGGTGACAAAAAACAGTATTTTTCTTATTTTTTTATGTCAGTTTTGTTACCTTTTAAATATTTTCATCAATGATAGATTGCTTAGCCAGCCATTTATTCCATAAAGAATGATTCTTCTTTGTGTAGATAGGGACTTACAAAAAAAAAATAAGATTAGTTTAGAACACTTATTTCTAAAATTTTAACGGCCAATATCTATTGGCGCACAAACAGCAAATCTAGACAACAAGGAATTTTAATCTATTCAACAAGGATATTAAATCATGGTTCGTATTTCATCATTTCGTTTCCTAATATGGTTCGCTTTATGATCGTGATTATGTACTCATTAACTGACACGACGTAAATGTTCAAAAGATGTATACCTTGTTAAATCTGTGTTAAAAATAGGAACTAATTCTGCAATATTGGAATTTCATGGCTACTGTTTTGATTTGTTATCTGAGAAGCGAGATAAAGAACAAATTAACAATAGCATTAAAAAGGCCGATCCAAACGGTAAATTACAAAGAATGAAAAACACGGCTATAAGAAAAGTTTTTTTTTTATATAACGAAAAGGGCAATTATGTACCTGGAGGATTTCGAATACTTATTATATAATACATGGATTTTTAGAAGCCACATAAGTAAAACTTTTCTGCTCATCCACTTCATGTTCATGTCATGCAACATTGTGCCGCATTTCAAACTATTTGCATTTGTATTTTTGAAGTAGCCTTGTCACTACGAGTTTAAGGATTTTACAGTGAAAAAGGAGAAAAATGCATAAATTTAAATGAAGCTATGTTGTTTGTATTCATATGAACAGTTAAATGGTAAGTTAATAAATTTAAAAATCATTATAAATTAATTTATTAATCAAAGCAATTAAATAATAAATTAATTTATTATTTGATTATTTTAAATAATTAATTAATTTATTAGTTAAAATAACTAATTAATAAATAATATAATTTGATTTTTTATTTAATTATTTTAATTAAATAATTAGATAACAATTTAATGAATTTGATTAAAAAATTGAATTATTAATTAAAATAAATTTATTTATTATTTAATAACGTTAAATAATAAATTAGTTTATTAAAATAATTAAACAATGAAATAGTTTATTAGTTAAAATGATTAAATAATAGATTTAATTAATAAATATAATTTTTATTTTTCTTTAAAAAATTATCAGTAATATTTTCTTCTTCCATTCTACCAGTATCTACACATTCATTCATTTAAGACATTCATTTAGGAGAAAAGAGACTTATGGATTAAAAGAAAATAACCGCCATTTTTTTGATAAATGCTTAGGTAAAAATAAAAGCAAAAGCTATATCAAATTTTTTGGCTTATTTCAATTTATTTCAAAATATTAGTAGTAGTAATACCTACAAAAAAATTTTTTATTTCAAATCAACAAAGCAGCTCTTAAGAAATTAAGGCGAATCGGTCCATATATAACTACCATAGCTTTGTTTGGCCGTCTAGTTAAAATATTTTTTTTTTAATGACCAAAACATTAAATCGGCAAACTCAGGAAACATGAAATAAAAATTTCTACCGGAGAAAACCAGGAAAAGGTTTCTCAGGCAAATGTGTGTAGAAGAATTTTCCAGTCGTGGGAATGTCCTAAAATAACTGGGTTTTGTACTCGTTCTTAACAAAAAACATTGAGTTTTTTTTCTCAAAAGGTGATTTATAATTTCTGGTCATTGACCAATGACTTTGGTGACATCCATCAAAAGAATCGAAAGGTCTTTTGGCTATGCCAAAGATGCTGTTGAGTTATTTTTTGATTTTTATTCTAAGGTCATGCTGACATGAAAGCGTTTCTATTTCTATTTATAAAAAGTTTCTATTTCTTTAAGTCTTCGGAATCTTCATTTTTTGAACTTTTACATGATCTTATTCTTGTCACTATTCCTTTATTCTAAAAATAAGTAGTTAAAATCTGATGCTTTTTGAAGATAGAAGCTATATATTTTAGAGTTGGGCTAAAAAATTTTGTTAATTTGCTTGGATAATGAAGTCAAAGTAAAACGTTTTTATTATATGTTTATTTATGAAACCGTGACATTTTGATTCATCTCAGGAATGTTTGGTTTGCTGTAATCTATTTCGGTGTGGTCATTATCAACCTAACTTCTTTTCATTGATGACGATGATTTTTTAAATCTGTTTGATATGGACAATATGACCATGGAATTAATTTACACTGCATATAAAAGCATTGCGCTAATGAATTTGACTAGATTATTCAAATTAACGATTGAGACAAAAGTAATTGTTAAAAAAAGGATACAATTTTAAAAGGTACTGTTTATTTCGATATAAAATTTTTCTTTCAAACCTTTCGATCAACTAGCTTAGTTTAACGCTGTGTAACAAGGAAGGAAAAATCAGAAATCAAATACAATTATTTCCTTAAATATTTTCAGTAGCTAGATTTTACGGAAATTGACATGTCCAAACAAAGACGTTTGTTCCTGTTCCTTGAACTTGAAATCATAAATTTTTCATTTTTGATGTTTTACAACTGCATTTCTATAATTTCCATTCAAGCAATAATTGTTTGGAAAATATAAATTGACGATACAATTGGTTTGTGAATGAATCTAGACAAAAACATGATTAGCCACTACAGAATAATTTTTTACCAAACTTTTTTCACTCACTCTTCTAAACCAACAATTCAATAAACCAGCTCCAATAAATAATCCAATAAATCCTGGCGAAGTTTTTAGGCAGTCAAGAAACATTAAAAATTTCCTAAACTCCTAAATATTAGAGTTTACAAAATTGGTAACCACATACTATAAGTTAAAAAAGAATTTACAGTCTGAGCTTGTGACCTTCTTGCTATTATTCTGTTATGATAATTGAATTTTAAAAGCTAGGATTTTGAGAGTCGAGCTGAGGCTCACGCAAGAACTACCATACACCTTAAAGTCTGTAGCGAATCCTCATTTTTTACGGTTGCTTCGATTCGAAATGCAGTTGAAACAAAAAGCGATTGTGATCAACAGTTTTCAATTCAACAATGAATTAAAACCGTCAAGGTTTAATTTTTTGTTTCCTTTGCCTGCCCCAGGGTTTTGATATTCAAAAATTTTATAAAATGAAAAAGTTAAAATTCTTAAGTAATCAATATTTTAGCCTTCGCTATGTATCTGTATATGATATTAATACGATGAAATTAACTATTAACTATGTGATGAGTTTCACGTAATGCAATTTTTCAAATTAACAGAGACAGAAAATGTGTTTATGCACGGATATCTGTATTCTAATGTTTGACGTCTAATAAATTTCACATTAACAAAATATTTATAAGCGGAGAATATTTTAATATTTTATAACAAAATAGCAATGTGACATAATCAAGTCTCTTAGAGGCTTTAATACCACATATTCCATCATTAATACTTTGCTGCTATGGTATGATACTCGGAATGGTGGTACTTGAGCAGTTGATGGCGTAGGTGCTTGGAACACCCATGAAAAAATAACTCATCAGCTCATAGACGCTTTAAAAAATTTAAACATTTCTAAAAATATTTAAAAAATACGCTATCAGACATTCAAGACAATGTTGAAATAAGAGCATTGTTTTGCCAAATCTTATACCTTTGTTGAGTTTACTAAACAGGCAGTAACTTTGTAATATGAACTTAATGGTAGATCGGCACTCTAGTTTAGTATTTCAATTTTGGTAGTATCTGAAGTAAAATTGCCATCTCTTAAAATTTGATAACCGCTATAATACTAAGTATGATCTATCTGTCCATTGTCAATAAACGAATGACCTATCTGTAAACTGTCAATAAAAAGAAGGCTCATTAAATCATGGCATCAAAAAACTTTTGTCGCTATGATAGAGCCCACTAAAGCACAATATTAACTATTTTCATCAACATTGCAAACCGTACTAGATTTAGTTTGATTTCATTGTGATCGATTTTTAGCTGAATATAGAAAATGGCTGACCTTCAAAAACATATTTATCATTTCTATAATTTTATATTTTCAGAGAGTAAAAAATGAAAGATCGTCGAATCAACTGCTTATCATTAGATGGGAGCGCTGAAAGTGAAGAGGTGTTCGAATGGTATCTAGATAACTTCCATTGCGCAAATGATCTGCTCGTTCTCCTGCATGTCCGCCAGGTATTTTTTTTGTTTTAATATATTATAAGATTAAACCTCTCATAAATGAAATGGTAAGGCTGTTACGGCTAGCAAAACTGTAAATTCTTGGATTTTTGTTTTATTTTTTTTGCCTCAGGTAAAAAGCAAGCAACTTTGACAATATTTACTTGTCGAATAAGTGTCTTTTTGAAACATAGTAAAAATAACTCTAAAGGGACTAAGAAAGACATGTAGGTACTGATTAATTTGATATTTTCATAACAAACTGCAATTCCTATCAAATTTTTAAGGCGTCTCTAATTGACATACTTGGAATGACCAAACCAATCAATAAATCATATGAGGAGCACATACATGATTATGTAATGGAAAACAACTTTATGGATAAATATCAAAGGCTTTGCGAACACGAACATATTGATTATGAAGTCGTCATCGAAACCACAATTGATCCTCCTGGTCCAATGATATGTGCACTTGCAAAGAGAACCATGGCAGACTCTGTCATACTTGGAAGAAGAGATCTAAACGGAATAACCCGAGCTTTTTTGGGAAGCACAAGCGATTACGTTTTGCATAAATCCTCAGTTCCAGTCGTGGTTGTGCCGCCTAAATAACTTGTTTATGATTTTAAAGCTGGCCCTTCTTTAAATTATAAGTTTGTATGTAATAAGCAAGTGTATATAAATATATCTATTTTTTTTAAAACTACTTAGAACGTTTGATAATCTCGAAAATTTGTTTTGAAACTCCCACGCTCTAAATAACCCCTTTATCTAACCCGCTTAGTTATTTTTCCTCATAATTTTAATTTGGCGCAGTCTAAATTCTTTTAGCTAGTTTTTAATTCCTTTGGCGTAAAAAAAAAATCTTTAAGCTTGGTTTCGACTGTGTTTTAGTGTGAGATAATTTTGGTTAAGCAGGTAGATTAATTTGAGATAATTATTTAACCGAAGTGGAAACACTATCAAAAAATTAACCCAGAAAAATTGGAACATTTTATACCAGCTTATTTCATGGTTTTGGAAACAAATCGATTTATTTCCAAAACTCGCATTATCTCATGGTTTAGTTTTTTGAAATAAGATATAAGGTACTCAGACAGGTTTTTTCATACACAGGCAGGTTTTCATCTTTGTAAGAAGAAAAAGAAAGTATAGTATTAAACAAAATGGCAATAAATATGTAGCTTTATGAAGAAACTGTTTTCAAATACAATTTTTAAAATAAATGTCTTTAAGCGGAGTTGGCATAGTGGTAGGACGTTTGACTCCGCAGCGAAAGGTTACGAGTTCGATTCCCACCTTTGGCCGAAATTTATTTCCATTTTATCGCTGAGTTTCTGAGCAAAACTCATTGCGTAATGTAACTTTAGCTCAAATTGGTCGGGTTGTTTGGTTGAGCGAATTTCGTAGACACAAATGGGCGTTCTAAGTACTCCAAGACCTGCCGCGTGGGCCCATCTGGAAATATATTCTCGGCAATTTGTTGGTTCCCCACTGTAAATATAACAACTATCACTATCACAAGACCAAGAAAGGGTGCAAGGATAGGCACTTGATAAGCAATGCTTGGGAAGAAATAGCAAAAGAATTAGAGTTTGTTCACGAAGATAAAATTTTTTCTTTTAATTTTCTTTTATTTTTTTTATATCTATTCGTTTATTTATCTATTTTTATTTTGAAAAAATACATAAAGAAAAATGTTTCGGGACAATGTTTATAAAATTTACTGTCATGTAAGCAGTTCCTATCCTTATCTTTAATTAGATCGATGTTTGTTTACCAGTCAATATGAATTTCTCTTCGATTAGGTCCTAAGGGAAAGTTGTTATTCGCTAACTTGAAGAAAAAGTTCTTGAGAAAGAGGAAAAAGTTTAAAGCTGCAAACAAATCCGGAACATAGGCTGATTTAGTTATAAAAGTTTAGAATCAGTATAAGCTAGTATCGTGGCTCGAGAGTTACGTTCAAATACAAGAAGGTCAGGCAGAACCTTTATAGCCCATTGTTCAATGATGTTAAGATTGAGACTTGGAGGATGGTGATGGTGATAAGTATTCTATCGTAAACGACCAAAATAAAATAGCAAAGACGGGTTCAGGACCAAGCAAAAAGGTTCTAAACACAACTAAGACAGCAAAGTCTCAAGAAAGCAAACAAAAGAAGAGAAGTTTGAAGATTCAGAAATTGTTCGTCATTAAGGTAAAAGTATCCTAAAAAAAAAAACAAGAAAAAGAAGAGTACGTAAATAAGGTGGAAGATGACAAGGATCATTTGTTTGGGAAGACTATTGCTTTAGATTTAAAGAAGTTCTCCAGTTATAGAAAATGCTTGTTAAAACAAGAAATTCGAAATACAGTTTTCAAGCATCGGATGCAATTGTTGAGACCGGCACCAGTAGGGGACATAGTCATGCACACTTTAACGTTAGATCGCCTCAATACCCATCGACTCCATTACAATATGATACCCATTCTCGATCAACTATCTCTTCTCAGTTTTAGAGAATCAATACAGAAACGTCAACTCCAGATGTGATGAAAAAACATATTTTTAACTTATATACACATTTGCTATATAATATATTTTAAAATGTATTTTTTTAATGTTATTCAACAAGTTATTCGTTTGAAGTTCTTCTTATGGATGTAAACTGCCATGGCACGGAACCCTCTTCAAGTTTTAAACAACTTTTTAACATCTCACTAGTTCCAATTGCATCATTAAACTATCTTGAACTGGATTAATTGCACATAAACCATTTGTTGGTGTGTTGTCGTTATTTGAGCGCCAACTGCCAAGAATAATATCACCATCCGTGTTTTATGAATTAACAAAACTGGAATATAAACTGGAGTAAAATATGCGTTTTCCGCCATCCGTAAATAATTATGCAAGGCTATGCAGGCTAATGTATATTTTGCTACGTTTTCTAATTTTGCTCGTATTGGCTGGCTTATGAAAAATCCTCCACCTTGCAGTGAGTATACCAAATGCATTTTCAATTACTCGTTGGGCCCTGAAATGTTTATAGTTATAAACACGTCGTGTCGTTCTTCAGTTAGATCCTGACCTTAGTATGGTCTCATAAGCCATTTTTTTGAAAAAAAAAATTTCAAATCCTACTAAAAAATACGTCAGTTTGATATCTTATTTCTCTGGCTGTCTTCAGATGCATTAAGTAAACTGTCATCAAAAATTTGTTCAAGTTTCGAATTTATCAACACGCCACTATCATTGTTAATTCCGTATTGTCCCAGATCAAGGACTGTGAAACAATAGTTTGCGTCAAATATTGCCAATAAAAACATGCTATAGAAACCCATGCAGTTATTTATAGTATTGTGTACCACTCAATGCTGGACACTCTGATGTGTTTCCTATCAATGGCATCGATAACATATGGCATGTCTCAGGTGTCCTCAAAATGTTAAACCAGTTGTCTTTTGATTTAGGGGACTGTAAATACCTTTCTTTGAGACATTCAAATATGGCTTCCCAAATCTCACTAATAATGTGACTCACAGTTGATTTCCCAACACAAAAAGAATAACTGGTACTTTGCTGTGCATCTCCAGTATAAAAACCAACCTGAAAAAGTTTTCTCTATCCAGTTTTAATTCCAGAACTAAATTGTGATACTCGCCATGTGTCTGTCACACGTTTTGTAAGAATACCGCGCACCCAAAACCTTGCTTTTTTCTTTTTATTTTGTTTGATTCTTATTTTTCTTCATGGTCGCAGTAATAACGAAAACAAAAATTCTTCTAATACATTAACTTCTTCTTCTGAATTAATTTTTTTTTTCTTTCACTTAACTTTTTTTTCTTCAAGTGGAGACCGTAAAGGTTTAATTGAAAATATAAATAACAGAATAATATAAATAAGAAGAATAAAATTAACCTACAAAAATTCTCAAAAGTTATCTCATGCGATAACACACTCGAAACCAAGGTTTAGGGGTAAGTTAAATTGTTTCGAGTTAAATTCTGTACGAGTGGTGTCTATGATTTTACTTTTACTGCGTTTGCCGCGTATGGCGTATGGTTTTTCTGTTCATCCTAGGACTTTTCATAAAAACTGAAAAGCAAATCCAAGCTCCAAATAAAGTGTAAGAAGAATCCTCAAATCGCTTCTCTTTTTTTTAAGTAACCATGTTACTGCTGATCATATTACATGGAATACCTATTAATTTGTTTATTACAGGTTTATCTATAAGAAAACTCTATGATCATAAATCAAAGGCAATAATGTCATATATTTATAATGAATGTAAGTAGGTTCATATTGGTAATACCAAAAACATAAAATCCAAAAGATTTAGTCACAGCTTGTGCTCATTATACTCATAACGACCTCAAATCACTAGGGTTAAGCCCTAAATATTGGTACTAATTTCTCACCTAGTTTTCAATGTTAAAGTGGTTTTTGTGCAGCAAATATTTTGTACTCAAATGTTTCAGAATACTTTAAGATGAGGCAGTAACACTTATCAATAATTAAAAATATTTAATGTTTATTTTTATAGCCTTTTATTTTTAAGGTTCTCAGAAGTGGTTAAAAGTAAACATAAGACTCCAATTTAACGGTTCATAAATATTAAAAGATACACGTATACACGTTTATTTATAAGCAATTTCAGTATAGCCTCGGTGCTGCTCAGAATTTAGTAGTTCTCAGGCTAGATTGTTGTTTAAGTGTTGCTTACACGAAAATTGTTCTTAGTGTTTTTGCATTAAGTCCATTAATCGAAGTTTTTCTGGCGTTTTTTTTTTTTTTTTTTCTTTAAAGTTTTAATTCGGAAGAAGATCTGAATGATCTCATCATCGAATCGGGCAGTGACACAATTAAAAGCTCCCGTTTTTGCGGAAAATGTGTTACCGCTAGGCCACACTGCCTTGATTTTATTTAAGTAGTAGGTGCACAAAGAGAATTAGCGCTTTAAATAATAAGTTATCACTGCAGTTTACACTATTTTCCTAATATCTTTGATAACAGCAGTAACAAACGATAAGTGAACCTGTGTCGAACGATGACTGTACTGATGTAGATATCAAAACTATTCATTTTTTTAGTGCTGAAGGCAAAATTTTTTTAATGGAAAGATAAATTCCATTACTTTCGTATTATTCCTTACCAGCATAAGTTTTTGTTCAACTATATTTTCCGTATAAATTTTATCTCTTAAAACTTTTTTTCTGCAAATTCCCTGTCATGCCACTCTTGAAAATTGTTTTTACTTTTGGCTATTTCAAAGGTGCAATGCAAGCAATAAATTTTTAAAATCTGTTCGAGTAATCTATAAAAGCCTCGTCAACATTATCAATCTTCTCTTAATTTGTAAAATATTCTTAAATTAAATTTCCATTTAGCAGGTCCTTATTATAGCCGCTGATGCTTTTAAACTAATATACTTTTTAATACCTGTTCTCAGCCTAATTAATTTAAGAGTACAAAGTACACGCTGATGATCTGAAACAGAAGTTTAAAAAGATCCATGTTGTATAATCTTGGCTGAAGGATTTGTGAGACCATTAGGGGTGACAGCTCTGTTGTAAAGAAAATAATTTTTGTTGTTGTGCACATGATTAATCATTAGGTCTTCTAAGAAAAACAAATCTTATTCTTATGGATGATGTGCAAAGTTTAAGTCAGATTTTCGAAAAAATTAATAAAATCAGGTGGTCTGAAAGTTATATTTGCTAGTGTTCTTGCAAAAGGTTTTCTAAATACTGTACTGCACATGACCTGGATTAGGTTCATTTTCACCAGATAATGTTAACAAAAGAATTTGTGGAAGAGCATTAATCTTGGGTAAGTATACCAAATGAATTGAAACGAGTTTTGATTATAATCTGCGTGAGTGAGAGAAATATTAAGAGGTTTGAAGCCACAACAAGATATTGTTTTTTTCTATGCTCTCTGCTTTCCAACTATCACATGATTAAAAATTAGCAGAATTTTCCCAAAAATTATTACCTGAAATCCTTCTCATCACCAGAGCTCGTTTAAACTCCATTGCCAATATCTGATTACCCATTTTATTCAAGTGCAAATCATCAACTCAAAACAAATCTTTTCGAATGTTTGATGAATTATCGAGCCAGAACGAGTGATCAGCGAACAGAATTTTTTTATCAAACACATATGTTGAATCTGTGCATTCGTTTTAGCAGCACGACCAGCGAAAAAATAACCTACGCGAGGAAGAATATCAAACACGAACAAATTGATGGAAGGTAGTTTTTATGAACATAGAAACAAATCTCGGACAAACCATCACAAATTTTGGAAGGCGAATTATCAATAAGATTGCTTGTCCCACAGTGAAAATCATTTGAGTTTATGTTTTTGTTGAACTGAATGTTCGTTACACGCCAATAGACATTCTCTGCTTTATCTCCTCCAATATCAGCATAAAAAAGCAGAGCGGAATACTGCAACATGTATTCATACAATTTTCTTAGCCTTTTACAATTTGGTCACCAAAATAACTAGCTCATTATTGCTCCTCCATATCTTATTCTCTTTATCCTGTTGCTCTTTTAACCTTCAAGTTAAACATCGTGTGGACGGTTATTAAAATTTAAGCAAAACTTATGAAATTGCTTTATGTGTTTTTCAGAAGTTCTTTAAACAATTTGCAAACATCTAAATATCAGGCAGAATATGCAAAATCAAAATGAAGTTGAATAATTTCGTTGCATAAGAGAAAGTTTTAAAGTTGATATGAAAAGAGTTTTTTCTGTGTAGAAATCCAAGTTTAGAATTAACTTTATTCAAATAAATCAAATATTGATCTAATATGTATGCCAGCTATTTGAGGTACGTTGTTTTTGGGTGAGCTATAATTTATACTTAATGAATATTTTCTGTTTAACTTTCATTTTTGTTGAAAAGATAATGAATTTAGTCTTACCACCTTTAAAGTGTATTTTGAAGGGTTTTGATATCATCAACAGTTTTTTTTAAACTTGAGTTTAAACTCTTTATAAGCCAGGTTAATCACAATTCTCGTACCTTGAGAAAATTTCTTGATTTAATTTTTCGTTTAACAGGAACTTTATGTGGTTGAGTTAACTCCTAAACTTTTTAGATCTGTTCTAAACGATTAGAAAAAGAATTTTCAAGCGATTCATGATGGGGAATTTTAGCAGAAGCATTTGTGAGGATGTGGTCTGATAAGGAAGATGAGCCAGATGTTACCCGTGTGGGACCCCTTATTTTTTGGGTTAGACCAATCTTATTATCCAAGAAATTCATGTTTTTCCTAGATTATGTAAACCTTATATAAATCTTCATGAACTACGTGTAATATTTGAGTTTGACTTTCGAAAGAATTGTCAAGACTCGGTAGTCCGTAAACTATTCCCACGGTAAAAAGTTTGGTATAAGGGAGATGAATATTTTCAAATGTTTTTGGGTGAAATATCATTGAAACTTAATTACTCTCTGATGTAACAAACAACACCACCCCTAAATCTATTTTTATCTTTATTTTATGTTTGGTAATTACAAATTTAAATTTATATCCTCTATACAGCAGTCAATCATTCTTTTAGTGATGATTAATGATTTGATCTTAATTAGTTTTCAATTTCGAGATGAATTAAATTTCGTCCTTTTTGTCTTTAGTTGGTAACGATTCTTGCTAACGATTTTCTATATTGGATTGCACAGGGCCTGAATTAGTTTCAATATATTTTAATATTGTTAACATAATAAATCTGTGAAAAAATATTTATACTGAATAATCGAACCGATTGTTATGACACAAAATCATCAATCCTTGAAATCACTGAAAGTAAAATTGACTGCTTTCTAGATGACAGTGAAATTGAAATTCTTAAAGAAAACGAAAGAAGAAATAGATTTGGTAGTGGAGCTGTTTGATGCACGGAGAAAATTTTAGTTTGAATGAAAATTTACCTAAAAATGATATTGAAAATATATCTATTGATATTCTTCTCTTTCATAACAAACCTTTTACAGTGGGTATAATTTGTAGATCATCTGATTTTAGAAATTTTTTATAATCCTCAACTCAAGCATTGCACGTCATTTATAATAAAGAAAGATCAATTTATCCTAGGAGAATTAAACGCAACAACAGCAATTAATCATCTGTTCTTGTAAAGTGGTTAAGGTGTATAAATTTGGTTTTGAAGCATGCCAAATACCTTAAGTTTAATTGTTGTGCTGTCATTTACAGCGGTATGCTTGTTGAATATTCTCACCATGGCTATCTCTATTGCAGCTCGACTGCGTTTGGATATATGGGGTTCCGCCCACAGCATTTAAATTAGAGACGAGCATCAGTAGAATTTGTGAGAGTCAGGTTTACAATTGTTCACTAGTTGCGACGTTATAGATAGCTTCTTCGGGTATGCTCGTGAAAATCGTATCCGAAAGGCTTCTTTCAAGAACGAGTTGATGATCTCGCGATATGCCATTTGTTCTTGTCGGTAAGTACACAATTACAGCACTTCTTTGGGAGATTATGGGTGAAGTAGCAGGTCTCTAATGAACTTAGTTTTCAAAGCAATCACAGGGCTACATAAAAGTTTGATTGCAGGGTGCTTCGGTAGGCAGGTATATTAGTTAGTTAGTTTTTATTCTACCGTGACAAATACACAACTAACAAACAAATAAATAAATTACGTTACAACACAAGGCACAAAACAATAATAACTTATTATCTATACGTAAACGCGAATGTTGAACATGAATAACGATATGGCGAAAAATTCCCGTGTTTTTACAACTGACAACCTTGCAAATTCGTTGGAAGCAGCGGTGTACAAGATTGCCAAACGACATTCCCGAGTGCACTTAACTCGATCGAATATAGACGATCTCAATAAAAGGCAGGACGAAGCAATACTTAATCAAGAGTTGGCATAAAAAAATTTTTTTTTTCCTGTCAATATATTTCTCCAATAACATATAACATAAAACAACACTACATAAATATATACAATAAAATTAAAAACATATATCGTGTTCAATTGTTATATATTTATGAATTTCAAAATATATATGTATTGCATAAAGAGCGTTTGTTGTAACAATTGGATTTATGTTGGTGTTTGGTCATTGGACGGATAACCTAAAAGACACATCTTGGTTGAAGAACTAAGTGTCTTTTCATGGAAACCCGTTTTGAATGTGCAGTATTTAAGTTAAACTACTTAGTGTTTAAACAAAAATAACGATATTTTGATGTCATTTAAACTATGCTCGATGGACCCAAAAAAAATTCATTCTTAGAAGAATCCCAAGATCTTCTAGCCCTTGATACTCGCAATATAGGGTAATTCGGGTCAAAACGAGCCTGCCGGGCAGATTATTTAATGCTAATTTTTTAGTTAAACCTGTACAATAAATATTACAAACATTGCATAATGCTATTATGCAATGTTTACCGATTATTGTACGGATGTTTCTTTTTACCCTATATACGTAGAGAATTACTTGCTTGTATTAGTATTGAAAATGTTTGGGAAGAATATTTCGAGAATTCCTTAAAACCATCTGCTCAGTAAAAGTGAGGGAAATGTAGAGTCTGTTAAACTTCAATAATACCTGGGATAGCTCAGTTGGCAAGGCTTCGAACTACGGATCAAAATGTTCTACTCCCACCTCTGGCAGAAATTTACACATTACACAGTACACATGAAGAAGCTGATACCAGAATAATTTTGCATGTGAAAGATGCAGATAATTCTAGTCATACCAAAGTGATGTTACGCACAGTAAAGGATGTTTTAATTATTGCAATTTGCATATACCATGCATTAACATTGGATCAACTCTGGATTGAATTTGGTGTTGAGAAGCATCTTCGTTATATTCCAATACATATATTGGCTGAAAAACTTGTTGTTTAAAAAAGTGAATCATTACCTTTGTTTCATGCAATAACTGGATGCAATTAAGTTTCGTTTTTTGCAAGCAAAAGTAAAAAATCAGCATGGGGCACTTGGAAGAGGTTTGAAGAATTAATGAAAAACTTCCTGGAATTATCATATTACCCAACTACCTCTGATATAAAAAATGCAATGTCTGTCATTTAAAGTTTATAATCTTGCTTTACAACAAAAGCAGTATATATGAAAGTGCAGAAAATTACAGAAAAGATTCCTTTTCAAGAAAAGCGCGATCTTTAAATGCAATACCGCCAACCCAAGATGCTCTTAAACTTCATTTAATGAGGGCTGTGTATCAAGTTAGTCATTCCATGAGCCATTCATTCCTAAAAGATTCAAGTATGCCTAATGCACTAAACAGCGAATGGAAACTAGGCTCAAAAAATGACTACGTGGTTGTGTGGATGACGTTACGCTAAGCTTCTTTATTATGTTAAGAGTATATTCGATGTGGTTGTAACCCTAGTAATTTTTTGTTTTTTATAGCTCAATAGATTAATCTTGTCTAATTATAGTTCTGTTCAAAATTGTAAGTCATTTGAGCAAGTAAAACTGAAAATAAGTTATTTTAAAGATTTTCGTGGGGAATGTAAAAATAAATTTATTAGGGAAATATAAATTTTTGATCAAGTTTAAATGCATGTTTTGATACTTTGACGTTATCTGTACTATTTCAAACATAAAATATATCTCATGATGCTTATGGATGTATTTTCTCAAGATGTTAAACTCTATAAATGTTAAATTTTAGCCCCGTTTTTACTTTAATCCTAATACTTAAACTGTTGTAACTTCTTACCCCTTCAATGTGAGACGAAAGCGGCTATTAGTTTTTTGTTCAGTTTTTAACGCTCTTTCCAATAATATACAAAATCAATTTGTTTGATAAAATAAAATTTTATCCTAATTGGTACTAATCTGGTTTGTAAAATAGATAAAATTTAAATTTATGAATTGGTTTCAGGCGTAATTTTGGCATTAACAGAAAATTTTCTATAGTAAGGAAGGTTTTTATTTTTTGCTGAATAAATTCATTTCTAAATTCATGTCTCTTTTTTTTTTTTTTCATATTTTGTGTAGTCTTCCCATTTCTTTATTAATAATATTTGAACAGTAGAGAATAATTCAATCGAGACAATATTTACCAAACCAAAACTAAATCAAGATTAATTTCAATAAACTGCTCATAGAGAATTTTATTTAAACGTTGCAAAAGAATCATTCACATTCCATTCGAATACTCTCATCTTAAACATATATTGTTCTATTTAATTTCGTGTATAAGCACAACTGTTTTATGAACAGTTAAGTCAAAGTAAAACATTCATTTTTTTAAATTAAAATATATTTTTAATTAAAAACAATGTTTTGCTATTTGACTTTATTGTATATTAATCACTGGTAGCGTAAGAAAATTTGATGTTTGTTGAATTTTGCTGCAGTTTTCTTCTTTCATCAATTCCTAAATTGTCAAATGCTTTAGTTGAGCCAATGAATACGCCTAATATATTTCTTTTCCCCAAGCCTTGCGCTAATATCATCAATTATGCTTGGTATGTGTTTGAGTTCTGTTGGAACACAAATAGCTTTCTATAAACTGTTATTACTTAATGTTAAACAATTCTTTCGAGTATTTTTAAGAAAACTGGCAATACTGAAATGGGTCAAATATTCCTTGGATTTGTTTTGTCTTACAAAATTTCATCATTTCCGGATTTATTCTTCTTAAGAAAATCTATTTTTCGTTCAACTCTTTATTAGCAAGTGGATAATTTTTTCATTTTATGTCAGGAGGATCTATATATTCCCTAAAGTCTTCATTTCAATCTTCAGTTTTACTGACCAAATTTTTGTGCAAATTGATCTTTTGTTTAGATGAAACATAGAGAAGTTTTCTGTTTCGGTAAGTATATTGGAATTGTCCAAAACGTTTTCAATATCAAAGTATTTAGAACATATGGAAATATTTTGATTTTAATTTATATCGGGATTAATATTATTGTCATGAGTCTCCTTTTGGTTGAATATATCACTTTTTATATTTTTGAATGATCTATTATGGTTGTCCATTTAAAAAAAGGATTAAATAAAGAAATTTTTCAAGAAAAAATAAATGCCTAAATTTAATTAATTGCCAGAAGTTTCTTTTTGATTTTCCATCTAATATTCAATCTAACATGGCAGGTTTTAGGTCAATCATCTAAGGAATTTGGAAATTTGTGTATTTTGATTGATTTTATGTTGACGTTGATTTTCTCTAAAATATCAATAACGGTTGCCTCCAAATCAGCATCCTTAAATTACTCGGGAATTCCGTGAAACTCAACACCATCTCTACGAGTATATTTTTGCGATGAGGGAGATACTTTTTCAAGTTTTAAAAGTCGTTACCAAAATTTTTGTTTACAGATTCTATGTCAGCCTGCAAAATTTGTTTTTTTTTGGATAATTGTTTCATATTTTTCGTAAGAGATTGAGCTTTTCCTATCGATTCATCCAATCTGATTCATTCGAAGTTTTTTGTTGTCATTTTGCGATTCAATGAAATTTTAACCAAAACATCTCTCTTAATGTCGGTAAGCTGATCTTAAGTATATTTAACTATTATCAAGTAATTTTTAAAATTATCCACAAGATTTTTTATTTTTCCAGTATTGTTCTATACTTCATTATTTTGTGATAATCAGTAGCAAGTCAGTGAAGAGGACAGCCTATTTCCTACTCTGTTTCTTCCAGATATTTATTTAAATTTATTTAAAATTCTTTGTTATTTAAGTGTTAAAATTATTTAAATTTGATACGCATATGTTGGCTACAAAGATAAACGCTTGTCAATCAATGAAAATAATTTCTTTGATGTAACAGATCTTGAAAGTTTCCAAGAGGAAACCGATACAAGAACGTTTTTAGATGCAGAGTTCATTTTCCAGTCTACACTAAATGCTGAAACCTTTACTGTGGATATTGATGTTTTCGTTATTTCTACTTATCTTTTTGGACAGCTTAAAAGAGATCTATGTATTAAAACTGGAATTAAAAACCGAACCAGTATTGCATCTGTTAATAAAGTTTTACAAAACATGATGGTGACACATAAAATCCATGAAAAGGAGTTTTTTTGCAATAACTGCCAAGTATACACAGTATACATTGTGACACAGTCAGTGCATTCAGCGGAAATGGAAAATTGAAACGTCTGGAAATTATGTGTAAAAAACAAGAGTATCTTAAGGTTTTTGCAAGAATGGGTATGTCTCAAGATGATCTACCAGAAGAAGATATGAAAACAATCAACAGATTTGTGTGTGATATCTACGGGTTTACAGGGGATGGTGTTAACTAACTGAACTATAAAGTTTACTCCTTTAAACAAGGTAAACTCGAAGCAAAATCAATTCCACCTTGTTTAGACAGCCTAGAACTGCATACAAAAAGCGCTTCATATCAATCATTTAATTGGAAAATTGTTTTAAAATCCAAACCTGAAATACCAGAGGCAGTTGGCAACGCTTAGGTAAAGCTAGGCGCACATAACAACCGCACTTAATCCGCACATTAGCCGTGCATAAAAAAAAACCTTGAGAAAGCATTAACAAATTGTTTTGAAGCAATGATTAACATTCTTAGACCTTAACAATGAGCAATCAACAACAGTTCATATGTATAATATATCTTATTTAATTTAAAAACGATAATATTAAAAAATATTTTAAAAAGCGCTTTGTAACACCAGCGAGCGAGAGTGTTAAGCTAGAAAAGACTAAACCCGGCTAGAAAGTGTATAATTTCTACACAATACACTTATGTTCGGCTAGAATTCAACAAAATGTCTTATGTTCAACTAGAATAACTAAAATTACTACAAATGCAGTTATGTGAGGCTAGAACGCTTATAAGTCCAACAAAATGCTCTAATTTGCGGCTAGAATACGATTATAATTTTTACAAATTCTGTGATGCGCGGCTAGATAGATCAACTTTAAGTTCTCTTCTGTGCGACTAGAAATTCTAAATTTTACAAAATATTATATAGAGGCTAGAGCATCTATAAGTTCTACGATTACTCTTGTACGCGGCTATAACGACTAAAAGTCCTACAAATTACTCTTATATGCGGCTAGAACGACTTTTAAGTTCTACAACAACTGTTATATACGGCTAAAAATTATAAATTATACAATTACTCTTATGAGCGGCTAGAACGACTATAAGTCCTACAAAATACCCTTATATGCGGCTAGAACGACTTTTAAGTTCTGCAAAAACTCTTATATGGGGTTAGAAATTATAAATTCTGCAATCACCTATATGATGTGCGGCTAGAACGCCTATAAGTCCTACAAAATAGTTTTATCTGCGGCTAGAACAACTTAAGTTCTACAGTAACACTTATGTGCGGTGAAAATTTCTAAGCTCTACAAATACTCTTATGTGCAGCTGATCGATTTTAAGTTCTACAAAATACACTTACGCGCGGCTAGAAATGTTAATTTTTACACAATACAATTATGTGCGGCTAGAATTCAACAAAATACTCTTATGTGGGGCTAGAATGACTATAATTTCTACAAATACCCTTATGTGCGTCTAGAACAACTATAAGTTCTGCAAATAAACTTATGTGCGTTATAAAGCCTATAAGTTCTATAAGATACTCTTATATACGGCTAGAATGACTATAAGTTCAACATACACTTGTGTGCGGTTAGAATCCTACAAAATACATTTATGAGCAGCTAGAAATTCTTAAACTCTACAAAAACACTAATTTACTGTTCGAAAGTCTAACTTATACGAAATAGTCTTATGCCAGCCACCGGTGAAAACGCTGGTGAAAATTTGATTTATATTATTTTTTGTTTATTTAGTATTTGAATTTTTTCTTATCTTGTTATATATTGATCATAAAGAATATAAAATAGATAAAATAGATATTTAATATATTTCCTTTCCACGATAAACACAAATTTGAAAATGCCTTAGTTTACAGCTTAAATTTAATTCAAAGACCGCGCCATTATCCTTTTTGACTTTTTCTTTTAGTTATATGTTTAACTTCATACAAGTTTTTATTTGCAGACATCGACAAAACAAGATTTGAAGCTTGTGCGTCGGTCCATTTAAGAATTTTCTAACACTGCGTAAATAGTGTTAAGAGAAGATATTTACCTTTGATACTCTTCTGGAAAAACTTCCGATAAATTTATTTTTTTATATATTGTCATTATCTTTTAGTTTTTCTACAAAAGCACAACAACTATTTGTAACTAAGGTCGAATAGTTATTGAAACCATATTGCTTCTCAAATTTTTAACTTGCTGTTAATAATATTTTTAGGAGGCTAAATAAGCTGAAATGGCTGTTGCTAGAATATCTTGTCTATATCATAGTAATAAACCTTAATTTAAGGGATACACCCGAAATATAAATAGTTCACATCATTTATTTAACCAGACCAAACCAAGAATTCTATCATTGCCGATATCAAACATGATGTATATTGGAAGCGGCGTTTTAGCAGTTCTATTGTAGCGAACGAAAATTTCTGTTTTGTGAATTTCACACTTTTACTTTAGAAGCCGTGCTAGTTGTAGACGAGTTTTTACCTGGTTGTTGTGAAAGCTAGGAAAAACGTATAATTAGTATTGGCAGTTTTCACTGCTTCTTCAGTTTGAATGCTTGAATGCTTCTATACAGATCTCAATTATCAAAGAAGCACTTTATTCTAGACTAAAAAGTCATTTATCTTTTTTGATACGCTTCCCGTGTCTGGATAAATGGATAAATAATCCGGGAGAACTACACATTAAAAAATTATGTAAATGTCCCGTAAAGTGGCGATAGACCAGATCTAGTGTAGACCATATCGAGTAGTATCAAATTCACCAGAATATTTTTCATCTATACATTGTAAATCTCTAGAGGGGGTCAAGCCTACAACATAGAACATATAAATAGCACTTAAAACATAAATAAAAAAGCAAATAAATATAAGAAATTATTTATTGAAGTATATAAACAAAGTTTCTCTTCTCATTTTTTGATTTAACCAAAGTATATTCAAAATAGCTACCATTTTTATATGCTAACTCTCAACCTGGAGATACGTTTGAAATAAAACCCTTTGAGATATTTTCCACAAGCGCCAACGAAAGTTAGGCAAAAATCGTATATATGAAAAATTTGTTTAACTAAAAAATAAAAGAAATATGATTATTTCGAAAAATTCTAGCCGTACATAAGGGTATCTATAGATTCTAGCCTCAAAAAAGTGTATTTGTAGAACTTATAGAATTTCTAGTCGCACATAAGTGTATTATGTAAAACTTAATGTTGATCTAGCCGCACAAAAGTGTATTTTGTAAAATCTAGCCGTACACAAAGGTAATTATAAAATTTCAGAATTTTTAGCGGTACATA
Source organism: Euphysa ruthae (assembly GCA_035046665.1). NCBI lineage: Eukaryota > Metazoa > Cnidaria > Hydrozoa > Anthoathecata > Corymorphidae > Euphysa > Euphysa ruthae. The sequence goes on from JAUZNK010005505.1 coordinate 25,028, forward strand.
AATAGAGTTACTGTAGAACTTAACGTCGTACTAGCCACACAGAGTATTTATAGAACATAATATCGATCTTGCAGCACATAAGAGTATTGGTAAAAATTATAGTCATTCTAGCGACACATAATTGTATTATGTAGAATTTTGAATATCTAGCCGCATATAGAGTTAATATCAATCTAGTCGGACATAAGTGTATTTTGTAAACCCCAAAGTTGATCTAGCCGCATATAAGAGTATTTTGTAAGACTTATAGCAGTTCTAGCCACACATAAGTGTATTTGTAGAGCTTATATTTTCTAGCAGCACATAAGAGTATTTTGTTAAACTTGGTCATTTTAATTATACGAGAAAAATAAAATCTTGTTTTTACAATAATCATCTATTATCATCTTTGCAAGAAATTATTTGCCAATGTTCTTTTAGAAACGTCATTTTTAATCAAAGAAAACAGCAAGTGATTCCCTTTTAAGTAACACGCTCTTTCTAGAGCCTTTGTTCGACACGTTTCAAATACATTTCTAATTCTAGCTTTACTAATAATGATACGTTTCTTTATCATTTCATATACAACATTTTAAAAAAATATATAACAAAAACTGATTTCATGACTCTTTTTTCAACATTTTTTTATGTGCGGCTAATGTGCGAATTATGTGCGGCTGTTATGTGGCTAGCTTAACCTAAGCGTTGGCAACGGTAGGGAATTACCGAAGAGGGCCCATTTAAATTTAAGTGGAACAACATTTGAGCAGGCCCTTAAGAAGTTTTTAAGCTTATGTTTTGCGTTTGCAAAAGAATGTACGTCGAAGGAGAATGTTCGTGCATAATGGATGGCCTATCATGTACCGATGTGTGTGTAAAGTAGATCTGTGAAAACTTCATGTGTCTAGATGACGATTTTGATAATCCTACATCAGCTGAGTACACGTCTTCTGACGATGAATAAAGTTTAAATTAGAGACTTATGTTATTTATTTTATTATATATAT
>JAUZNK010005516.1:1275-26010 GCA_035046665.1 Euphysa ruthae
TAAAAGAACAAAAAAACATGATAGTGCCCGATGACCTGTTCCATTCATCTAAAAGAACAAAAAAACATGATAGTGCCCGATGACCTGTTCCATTCGTATAAAAGAACAAAAAAACATGATAGTGCCCGATGACCTGATCCATTCATCTAAAAGAACAAAAAAACATTTGATCAAACTTTTATTTTCAATCAAATTAAATTTAACATTTAAACAAAAATTTCTTTGAATTTCTTGAACTATTTTAGAATTTATCTTCCAGATAAATTTTTAATGCTAGACTTAACTTTCTCTAGATGCAAAAGAAGTGGTATCTCTTTATATAATTCAAATTAAAGATATTTGAGAAACCTCTTCAAATTTAAAGGCATTTGTGAACAATCTCTCTTGAGTTAAAGGAATTCTTAATGTCAATTATGTGACAAAAATCTGTTTCCTTTTTCCTATCACTTGTTAAAAAACGGACAATAAAAACATTTTCAAGTACCTATGTGTTAGTAGGTTAGAAAAAAGATTTTTTAAACATTACAAATAAAAAAACAAGATGAATTGAAATAAAGTTTTAGAATTCAACTGGGCTTTAAATTATTAATTCTTGAATATTCTCAATGTATACTGAATCAATCGTTGGGTGCGTTGAATAGTAAATTGATATTTCGTGAATTAGTAAAAATATCTCACCATTATTTTAAATTAGTAGTTGATAATGTTTATAATATTTAGTGGTAAAAGTGCGCTAGTTATAAAGGCACATAAAAAAAAACGTGAAAGAAAAGTTTTTATGGAAAGACTGACCCTTTTTTAATCTCAAATATTATAAGAGATTGTTAGTTTTTCATAAGATTATTAAGAGGTTTCTTAGAGAAGTTAGTTTAAACATGTTACGAAATCAAAGTTACCACAGCTTCCTTTTTATTTAATTCTTGATTATGCAGGGAATTTTCGTTTTTCACTTAGTTATCACTTTTTTTGGTTTTAGTTGGCAATAATCACATGATTTTTATTTGTTATAAGTTCATTGTGCATGCAATTTTTTTAATATTAGTTAACTTTGATTTCCTAACAAAGTGTGTATTAGTAAAAAAATGAGTCAAGATGTTGTTGACTCTGATGGTCGTAGAGGATCCACACACCATGTGGTTGATATTGATACCGTACAGAAATTAAATTTTGCGTCCAAAAATAAGGATGAAAGCATTGATGACACTGATTTTAATTGCACTTCTTTTATTAAAGAAGATATAAGTGAAGAAGGTTATATCGGAATATCTAATGGTGCTTTTGAAGAGGATGTTTCAGCAATTGATTTAAATACCAGCAAAAGTGAATATATGGAAATTGAAAATTTTCACATGGACTTATATGATCCACAGCATCGTTTTCATATAGAATTGCATGAAAATAAGGCTAAAAGTCCAATATTTTTTACACCCCCTCAAAGTCCAACCTCACATCCTTCTTTTGACAACTCTTTTGTAGTACAAGAGGACCAGGCATCATATTGTAGCCAATCAGGTTGTGACAAGTACTGTGACATTACAATGCATGGCTTTATGAACAACGTTGTGTTACCTTTTAAATCTTATTTTTATACGGTAAGTTAATTGTTTTTAAAAATAAATAAATAATAATAGTAATAAATGAATAAGTTCATAAACACTCATTTGGTGGGAAAAACAATTTTTTTTCACTTTCGCAGAAGTCGGTGTTTTCATGATCTCAATGATTTATACTAAAAAATGTTGTTGATTTTCATCTTAATTCATTAAAATAGTACCTTCGAGAACCATATAAAGGTAAAAAAACTAAAAACTTCCTTTAAAATATAATATTATGACTAATAATAGTTTTAAGGAAGCACAAATATATTGTATTTCATGACAACGTACTAATTAATTAATTAATTACTTAACCAATATCTCTTGATTTGCAGAAGCACTCAAATAAAAATGAATGTTCGGAAAATTAAACCAAAAAATTTCCCTTTCAGATGCTTCTTTAAATTGAAAAACAAGCTTAGGGGGCGTACTTTCGAGATAAGGTTAAAATTTATTTCATCTAAATAATTTTATGATTTATATCTTTTTAAGAGCTAAAAACTGAAAATGTCTAAGTTAGCTGCTAAGCTCAAACATTAATTTTACTAACTTAACTATTTTTATATGTATGATGCAATTTGTGCTTGAATATAAAATTGATAGTAAAAAATATATGAAATTATTTTACCACATACTTTTTCTTGCTAGAAATTTATAGAAATATATATAGAGAATCTCATAAAGCAGTTAATGTAGTTAACTTTGGTTAAATTTGCTTCTGTGAGAAAGCTTAAATTTTTATTTATTGATTTTTGTTACATTATTGGTTCTTAGACAGAAATTCATTTTTTTTTCCCACTCCCCTTACTTTAACCATGTTCTTGTACTTTTAAATAGAAAAAATATATAAACTTCATGAACGTTTTGTATGTCTCTTACTTGAACATCAATTCCATATATAAAATGTTAGTATATTTTACGTTAGGAAGTACCATTTTCAGGAGGTTGTATTGGTTTTTACTTTATCATTATCCATCAAAGCAACACTCAGATCGATGACATTGAGAATAAAAATATAACATTGAATTAAAAAGTTAATTGTGGTCATTAATTTTCTTAGCTGTGCCTCGTCTAATATTATTTTAAAATCTATGTTTTAACAGTTTTTTTTTTTTTTTTTTTTTTGACATGCAGACTTTGTGAAATATAGTAAAGGTTTAAAAAATTGCAATTTCGGTAGAGCTACTTAAATACTGTAACTTTATTAAAAAATAATAACAAATAATGCTGATGTAGCTTAGCCCTTAAGGCTTTTAGTGGCTTTTAGGCTTAAGATTATTTTAAGCATAGAGAATAGTGCATCATTTTTGACATTGAGAAAATTACTTCTCATCTTAACTATCCATTCAAAATCGTATACTTCTGAAACACAATCATAAAATACTTTTAGTGAAACACATTCAAAACACATTTCTAAAGTTTAAACTGAATGGCTCACTAACAAAATGGGTTTTATCTTTTGATTTTTTGAATTCACGTTATAGTTCTTTAAAATACACAAATATCATTGGTTTTTGATGCCAAGTGTATCAAACTAAGGTGAACAACCAGGAATGAACTCTTGTAAACAACACAACATGGTGTAACCAATGTCCGTCAATACAATCAAGTATTTCAATAGTGATTTAAACTTGATAGGTCCTATTACTTACCTTAATACAAACCTGATCGACAAATAACACATTAGGAAAAGAAGACAAATTTAGCCATAATCAAGTGTCACATCACATTCAGTCCATTTAGTCCTTTTACTCTTTCAGACTATTTAGGAAACTATTTACTCAGATTGAAAATGCTGCTGTAATTCTCTCTTTACTAAACATACAGTTTCTTTCAACAACAAGATTGTGCAAACAAATTAACCTATCTCATAACTTCGTTCTGCACATTTGTTTTTTTATTTTAGATGTAAAATATAAATGACTGATTTTTAAATTGCTTTTTATATATTTTTCTTTAAGAGAGTGCAATGTTATAGGAAAGAAATATACTTTATTCTTATATCTTGCATTTTCACAAATATTTGATTTCATAAAAAAAAAAAAATAATAAAACCAAGGAGGAGAAATTAATATTTCAATATTCTGGATTAATATTTAATAATTAATATTTAATAAGTTCTAATGATAATAAGTTCCAGCCATCTGTTTTGTAAAATTGTGGAATTTTCTTCTTTTTGTTGGATTGTTTTTTTTGTGTTTTTTTTTTTTTTTTATATATTTTTGTTAAGAAAATTTTACATAACTATTAAATTTTTGGCCAGATATTTTAGTTTTTCTGTTTTTCATATATATGTAAATATAAATGTGTGACATTTTTTTTATTCACTATCACATTCAAATATGTTTTTTGGCCACTAGACTTGTATATTCAATAATTTTTATAAAATTAGTTTTTACAAAGGATGGTTTTGGAAGTGATCTTGAAAGACCTGCAATTTACAAAGAAAAAAAATAAAAATAAAATATAATTAAAGAAAAAAATTATGAATTTATTTATTAATTGATTTTGAAAAATTTTATATACCTTAAAATGGTAAATTTGCACAAGGAATAAATTTCTGAATTTTTGTAAAAAATATAACATTGCAAAGTTTTTAAAATGCTTCTAAGATAGTGGTAGTATTTTTGTTATCATAAGCTGCAGACATTTATAAGTTTATGTAATATGATATAGCTCTCAAAAATAATTATAAAAAGTAATTACTTCATTTAATTTTTACTGGTCTCCAATCTTCAATAAGATTGTTCTATAACTAAATTCAAATATTCTTTTAAAGCTATAGGATATATGATAATAAGTATGACGTATAATATAAGTTTATAATCCTCTTAAAAACATGGACAAATAAATACAGATTATCACAAGTAATAATGCAAATTTATCATGAGTGCATGTGTGCTGATGGTTCAAAGATTCTTTCTCAGCCGGTGGCGTGAACGGCAATATTCATTGATCTTTTTTCTTTATAATTCCTATGTTTTAAAATGTCTTTTAGTAACTTTGAACTAGAAAAGTTTTAAAAAGATTCTTTTCATTTCTTAAAATTTAGTTTTTTTATTTAATATTTGGTACAAGCATATATAGTGATAAGGCCAGTTATATCTAATTGTTTGTTTCTACCTGTTTTTGACTTAGAGTTTTAAAAGTTTTATACTTTGATTATTATTTTTAAAAAAAATGATAATAACAAAAAAATCAAATTTTAATAATTTAAGGCGAAAGTTTATCCTGTTTCCTTCTTAAATTGTTTTTAATTCAATTAGTTAATTTTATTAAACAAAATTTCATCTTGAGAAAAAACTCAAATTTAAGGACAGATGAAAATATTCATTGGGAAGCTTTTGATTTATGAGGATGCGTTTTAGAGGGAAGCACTATAGGGAGGTGTATCTAAAAATATTCTCATCTTATATCCTGACTACCCTGAATAATTAGAAAATGCTATAAAAAATGGTATGATAAAACACTTGGTAGATTTTGATTATTGTTGTGGTGAAACCACAATAAATTACATACAGTTATTATAAATTACATACAGTTAAAAGTTTTTTTATGAAAGATCTATGTGAATATGATCATTATTTAATATAATCTAAAAAATAATTTTTTTTTACACGGATAATTTTTCCTAATAGAGGGGTGGTCATTACAGGTAGTGCTTTGGTGAGAGATGTTTGTAAAATAAGTTTAAATTTATGAGGGGTTTTTATCATATGGAGACACTTATTGGATAGAGGGATTGATATATGATTAATGGTATTTGTAAAAAGCTGTCATTAGTAATTATAGTCTATTGCAGTATGGAACATGGAAAATATTTTAGAGTTGAATTTAATAAATTTCAACTCTTTATTCCTGAACATGGATTTGCCAGGTTTTTTACAGCACTTTGAACTAACTAGCTACAAGTAAAATATCAGTATTAAATACAAAAAGATTGTTGCTTGGTAAAGAAAGCTAGCTTAGTTTCTTTCAATCTAATATTTTTTTTTATTTACATCAATAGAATAGATTTTAAACATAAATAACCTGTGATATTTCGAGATTTTTTTTTATTATTTACTTATTTACCATAATGGTGAACGAACGAGAGCCTTAGCGCTGTTAAAACATATGACCTACCTCTGAGCCACATGCGTAACTCCAACATGTTTTTGTGATAATTCTAATACGCAAAGTAGTTTGAAATATCTTAGAATTAAAGTATTGTTTGTATGCAGCCATTATTTATATCTAAAATCTATCATTTCTAACATACAGCAAGAATGACTTTAAAAGAATTTACATTGATATTCATTCTTTTCAATATTAAACTTATTTGCTATTAGAATTGTAATATCTAAGCTGTTAAACTGTTAGATGCTAATTTTAGTATATTTGTTAGATAAACAAATTTTATTAAGTTCAACTAAGTGGAGGCAAATTTGATTGAGCCAACCCCAGTTCCACGCACCCCCCACCAATATCTGAAAAAATAACTATTTTTATTACTAGTGTTTTACTATTATTTTATTAGTATTCATTTACCTTTTCTTATTTTAAAAAATTTTCAAATTGGTTTAACTTTTGTTAAATGATTTTTTTGTTTTTTGAGTGAAATTTTATTATTCAATAAGATCTTTAGGTTTTATTTTATTTATTTTTATTTTTTTTCTCTATGAGGTTTACTTTTTTCTGTTTTTTTTTTTTTTTTTTTTTTTCCACTCCTTTTAAAGTTATAAAAAAAAGTTCAGTCAATGCTAGGTTTAAAAATTTCTGTAATAATAAAGAAGAATTTAGTATTTGTTTGTTTTGACTTAGAATTACTGAACAAAAACTTATATTTACTTTATTGATAATAGCCAAATAATTTTTATTCTTTAAAAACAAAGTGTTTTTATTTTTAATACTTTAAATAATTAATTAGGTTTCACGCTTTCTAATATCTGTAAATATTTGCAAAGTAAACGTATTTTTGACTTCTAGAGTAAAAATTTGCTTATTTAACGTGATCGAATTTTTTATGGTGTTATAAAGTTGTATCCCTTATAATTTGTGGTTATTCTCTATTAAAATGGACATTGATTATTTTATTCAACAGCACATTTCTTTTTGTTTGCACAAAATCTTGCTCTAATAAACAAATATTTTATGTAAGCATCCCTCAAAATAACAGCCAGCAGTCAAACACTGCCAGAATCATTTAATAGCTCACCTTAATTACACACTTTGTATATCAAAATTTATCTTATATGCATATTTTGTGTATAATAATTCACCTTAAGCACTCACAGTGTATATAAAATGTGGTTTTTACAATAAAGTAATGCTTATTTACTTTCTTCTTATATTTATATTTCTTATATTTAGTACAGTTTGATATTTTTGTTTTAAATTACTGCCTTCTCTTTCTTCGGTAAGTTTGTCATATTTTGATTGCCTTAATCATTATAAGTTATTTTTGAATTGCCAAGTCTTAAATTCAGTTATACCAAAAGATAATTAATGTTCTATTTACTATATTTAATGACTATTTAAACTGGCAGATAAGTGGACTTTTAGAAATATGTGAAAATCAAGCTCCACATGCTTTTATGATTTATCATTTTGCGGCTTTAGAATTATTTTGTTTTAACTCTATTTTTGCAAAAAATGTATATATACAATAATATTTTATATTAACATTTTATTGCCAAGATGAGAATGTACATAGTAAATATTTACAAGAATATGCATAGTAAATATTAACAAAATAACAGTAAAGCATTAATATTAATAACAAAAATATAACAAAATGATCTTGACATGAAGTCAAAGGTGGTTTATGTTAGGGAGAACCTAGCGTTCGTTTCTTAGACCACCTTTGTAAGTAAAGAAATACTAAAATTAAGAAAAAAATTGTTAAAAAATAATCACAAAATACATGTATGCAAAAACCAATAGATATTGTTTTAAATAATATTTAAATGTAGAAAAACTATTACTAAGATCTCTCAAACTTTTATACAAAAAATCATTCGCAGTTTTGGATCTCTGTAACTTACAGAAAACTCCTTTAACTTGATTTTCATGGAAATTTAAACGTAAATTTAGAATTATTAGAATCTTTATTAGATCGTAAGTTTCGATTTTGGAGAGAAGATTTTAGATAAAGTGCCACATTCAAAGCATCGCATAAAAATTAAAACTTTGCAAATATTTTTTTGGTGTCTACCAAATATGTATTTACAAAGTAAATATTTAAAACATTCATTCCGAGCATAAGTGTTTCAGACAATGGACTCAATCTCAGTTTATTTTGCATAAACATTCCAACTATATAGGAAGATCCTTAAGGAATTAAGAAAATTTGCTTCCATAAAATTTTTTGCTAGCAAGTTCTATTAAATCACAGGCTAATTGAACATAAGTGTTGCAAGTGTAGGTGTGTATTGCTATATATAAATCACAGCCTCACCTCTTTGTAATATAATTGTGTATAATATAATAGTTGATGATTTAATGGATTAACTAGGGTCTTTTGCTATTTACCGTTGATTAAATAAGGTTCCACCAATCAAATATATTTTATTTTTGGAACAGGAAATTTTTTTTAATGTCGTGGAAGCGAAGGCGGCTGTTGTTTAAAAGACAGTCTTCATTAGAAGCAAATATTCGAAAAAAGGAGAAAATATGTCATAAAGTAGCTAGTTCGGTAATATTTTTATGTTTCGAAATCGTGTAAGAAATAAATGTATCAATAAGTTGCTAGTTGTAGAAAGCATTTTTTACTGGAACAATAAATTTTGATAATATAAAAATTGATACATAATGCTTCTTTGAATTGATTCCATAATTTGTTGCTTGTTTAAGTTAATATAATAATAGTTAATATGGATATTTTTATTGTAAAATTAAAAACTTTTTTATTCTATACTGAGGCCATTTCAAAAGGTTTTTCCAAGAGTATTGAAAATGCTTTTAAATCGATTTAGTGCAAATTGAGATTAACTTCTGAGAAATTACTGATATGATTTGCGAACGGTGGAATTTTTAGTTGCAAATGGATTACCTTTTTAATAATTTAAAATAAATCTCATTTTAAAGCATTATATTAACATTATAACTGCTTTTTCGATCTTTCAATCAGGTGTTTAATTGTCGTTGGTTCAAAACTCATACTTCCCCTCAGGTTTCTAATTGGCATTGGTTCAAATCTCATACTTCCATTCAAGAGTCTAGATAATTTCTCTTAATAAGGAGTTTTGAGCAAAAGGCTTTTAAATTTATTGGTTTTTTTCTTTAACATGAAAATAGAGCTGTTTTCAAAAAATTCTGATATATAGTACTGGTTGCAAATTTCTAATTTTTTAAATCGATTTTTACATATATAAAATTTTGATAAAGCCTTAATAAGGAATTCCGTTTCTAATAGTTGTGCAGAATTTTTGAGTGATGTTTAATTTATTTTTAATATGAAACTCAGTTATATGAAACTTTGATACATAGGTAAAATCTAATCCTTTAACTCCCACGAGGTTTCAAATTTTAATGATATAGATACATAAACATTAAAAGAAGAGCTGGTTTTAAGAAGTTGCTTAAAATTTAACTATATTATGATAAAGTAAATCAACGCTTTGGAAAAAAATTTCATGAGAATTTATATATTAACTTTGATACTGGTGATTTGGAACATTGGATAATATTATTGCTTTGAACATATTACTAACTGGTAGCTTGGAGAGTTTTACACGGTTTTTCTTATACTAATTTGCCGTTTTACTCATCCTTTGTCATTGATTGACTGTTTTTATACTTTAAGGAAATCTTTTTCAATTGCATAAATAATTTTAATTTTAATTTCTATTTGCAATTTGTAAAAATCGATTTGGAAAAAAATACTACGACTAACAAAATATTCCATTATCAAATATTTTAAAAGCAAAGCGATTGCATAGTTGCTTGGGGGGAAGGGAACAACAACAGTTGGTATCTTACTGTTTCTCAACATCAAGTTTTTAAAATAAGATGTTGCCATAGATTAAGCTGACTTAGAAATGGCAGAATCTCAGCTTTATCAAAATATTCTTTAATTCCAATTTTTAGCCTTCTTTTTTTTTTTAAATACACCTCTCGTATTATGTGTGGAAGAAAATGTTGAAGTTGAATAAAGATAAATAATTTTTTCATCGTAATTTTAAAATTTTTTTAAAATGCAGCGGTGTGCACGATAAAGGGTTTTTTGCCAAATTGGTTTTGCAGTGATTTATTTATATAGAAGATACTGTACAGTGGTGTGCACGATAAATTTGCAGACATTTATAATATGCTGTTACAGCACTTTTTTAAGTTATTAATTTTTCCTGATGTGATTTGTTAAAATAAACGTGTTAAAAAAATTTTTTTCCATCTCGAATCACTACAGGTGCATCTAATCAAATTTAGATATTTATAAATCAGCTGTAATTTAAGAAGTTCTAAGTTGGTATGGTCGGTTATTCTGCATCATTAATGAGGTATTGTGCTTTAGCATAACAAGTTTTCATTTTTAGGATCGTTTATATTCATTTCATATTGGAGAGATATTTTATTGCTTATTTTTTTTTTATTCTCAGGGAGATGAATTTGATAGCCGCAAAGCTTCAGGAGCATCATCAGAGTATGGAGAGAAGGACCTTGAAGCTTTACGAATACAGGCTCTAGAGCAATTGGCACTAGCTAAAGTAAATTTTTGTACATTTTTATATTCAGCAACTTCTCATTAATAAAAAATGTTTGCTTTTAAGCTTTCTTTGAATTTGCAAACTGATATTAACCTGAATTCTCTTTCTGCTAACGCCAATTCAAAAAACTATTTTTTCAGAAAAAATTCAAATTGAGCCTGTGGTTTTATATTAGATGTAATTGCTACATTACAGCGATTGCAATAAAAATTATTTGAAAGACTTTTTGTACTTAAAGTTGCGCTTTACTGAAAGTTGCGCTTCATTACCATAGTTGCTATCTTGAACTTATCTTTAATTTTGCTGATATTAGTTCAGAAAATTTTCTCCAGATCCATTAGTGCATGTGTGTGTGTGTGTTCCGTGTGCGTGTGTTCCATGCAAATGTTTTTAAAAATATTTCTAATAGTTCTTTTAAAATTTTGTGTGATTTTTCAAAAAAATATCTTTTTGGCTATCAACGGGGAGAAAGTTTTTCTGTAGTATTAGGTTGCTATGGATACCCATGATTTTTTTTTAGCAAATTTTAAGTAAGTAAAATTTAGTTTTGATTTTATAAATTTTTGTCAAAGTTTGATTCATGTTTAGCTGCTGCAGCAGCTATGATAAAGTAATTAACAATTAAATTTGTTCAGTTTTATTTCATATCCTATGCCATATTCTATACAATTTGAGGGCTTTTTTTGTCTTTCTTTATGACATTGTAGATCTTTTTTTTTTGAATTTTTTGAATTGCAGCTTATCTACTTACCTACTGAGCTGCATTTGTTGCATCAAATAAATAGTTTATTATCTTTTGAGGGTTTTATTGAAAAAGGTTTTGTTTCAGACACCTTATTTTTGCTACATTAGTTGTAGTTTGAAATTTAACCTCAACAAATGAGTCTGTTAAAAATGAGGATCTAATGCTGATTTTTGTATAACAGAAAATGTAAACAAAATGTAAGTAAATAATTTACCAAGCTGTGCAGAAGAAGAATAAACTAACAAGTTAAAAAAAGAATTGAAGAATGTGACTTTAGGGAATTGTTTGAATTGCTATGGTAAATAAAAATAAAATTACAAAATCTAGTTTTTCTAATTAGTTAATTAATTCTGTAAGCTAATCAATGAAAAGAAAAAAGGTTGTAAGAGAAAAAACCAATAATTCTATTACAAAAAAAAAAAAAAATTAAACTGTTTATACTGCAGAAAAAATTAGCGTCAATATATAAAGGTTTGCAAAAGCATGGCAAGCTTGTTGACAAGCCAAAATTAAAGATAGTATATGGTAATTGTTGATAGAAGGAAACTGTAACAGAATTCAACAAACAACAAATTTTCTTACGCTACCAGTGATTAATATACACTAAAACTGTAAATAGAAATAAATTCTCTGTCAACAATATTGAAGTTAGTCTTGATTTGGTTTTGTTCTATTGGAAGATTAGGTTATACAAAAAAAAATTGATTTTATGGTAGGTATACATATATCATATACATATAATGAAAAAAAAAATATTGTTTTTGATTAAAAATATATTTCAATTTAAATTGAATTTAAATTTAGCTTAGTGTTCATAAAACACCTGCTTTTGTTTAAAGACACGAAGTTAAATATTAAAGTTATTCGAATGGAATGTTTGTGATTCTTTTGTTTAACTTTGAAATAAAGTTCTCTGTCAACTGTATTGAAATTAATTTTGATTTGGTCTCCATTGAATTATTCTCTACTGGTCAAATATTGTTAATAAAGAAATGGAAAATATAAAAAAATAGGCACAAATTTTCTGTGGAGTCAGCAAAAAAGAAACTTCCATACTATAGAGAATTTTTCGCATTACTGCCAAATGAGCTCCAGGTGCAAAGCTCGTTCTTTTGCTTTCACAATAATAATCAAAATTCTCTTTTCTTTTTCATTTTCATTTCATATTTACATTTATGAGACTTTTCAGCTAATAAAGAAGTTCTGTTCATTATTTGGACATCCACTGTTAATTTTTGTACAAGGTTTTGTTGCTCACTGAGGGTATCTGACTCATATTATATCAAGATGTTTGATTATTTAAAAAAAGTAAGCAGTCATTCACTCGATATTGTAATTGATGTTTACTGGTTCTGTGATTTTGCCTAAATGAAAAAATTAAATAAATAGGCAAAATGTATTATATCACCGTGTATCAAAATTATTTGAAAGATCTAATGTTAATAAACAAAAGATTATTATGTGTTAAAGCCTCAATAGCACTAAGTTACAATTTAGCTCATGAAAATAAATGGTTGTTTCTCAACAACTTGCATCTCATGGAATGGCAGTACAACTGTGAGTGATAAAGCATTAAATAGAATAATTACCCTTGTCAAGTTTAAATTGAAATGTATTATTCAGTGATTGTTGAGCACTTTGGGAGGCACCTAAATACACTTATGTAAAATATTTTTTTTTTTTCCTTTTTTGACATTTCTTTAACTAAATTCCTGTGATCTAAGATATTTTCACATCACTTTTTCGTTATAAGAACCATGATATTTTCAAAATTTCAACCTGATTTATTTTGGTTTTTCAAGACACCAGAGCCTGAAATTTTTATTTATTGTCATTTTCAAATATAATTTTAGAATATCACAGAAACAGAAATTTTTTATGAAGATAAGTGGATTTAGTGGAAACTATTTGTTTCCTATATATATATAGCTATAGAGAATTCTTGCTCCCTGGGAAAAGGTCCTTTTAGTTATTAAGTTTTATGTGTACACTAATTTTACTGCTGAATCAACCATAGCATAATTTTTTTATAATGTTTTGAATTTTGATGTCTATTTTTTCAATGTTAGAGAAATTTTGATTTTAACCTTTTTAATTTCAGAACAAGCCAGTAGCATTTGCGGTACGAGCAAACTATGGATACAGTGGATCAGAGGATGATGATTCCCCAGTTCACGGGATGGCAGTCTCGTTTGAAGCTAAAGACTGCTTGCATATAAAAGAGGTATGTAAATAATATTGATGGCAGTTTACTTACAAAAAAAATTTGTGCATAGTAGATGCAAATTTCTTGGTCATTTTAGAAAAAGCTTGTCTTATGAAATTAGAAATATCTCCAGCAATTCGAGCTTGAATTATTATAATTATAATTATTAATGAAGTTTTAATCTCAAAATTATTATAATTAATAATTAATTAATGGTATTATAATTATTAATGACAATGCCTTGTTAAGTTGAAAAATATACATTTTCTTAGAAATTCAATAATGATTGGTGGATTGGTCGAGCTGTTAAAGAAGGATACGAAATCGGTTTTGTACCAAGGTATGATATTTTTTTGTGGAGATGTTTGTTCTAAACTATATTTCAATATGTGCTACGTGCTACTTGTCTGTCCTCACAGATTTCTCTAGAGCAGCTCTACCAAAAATTGCTAATAGTCGCATCCATCAAAAATTTTGTTTAGGTTTTTACACAAAATGTCAGATTTTGACTTAAAAATTTGTTTTTATAAAAACATATTGCAACAAGCCTAATTCAAAAAATCTTGATCATTACATTACAAATTTTTATCCATTTTTCAAAAACCATGTAAAAAATTCTGTTCAAACTATGCAATAGAAATCTTGTTTGTTACTGAATAGATTGTTTAACTTTTGTTCGGGCACATTTTGAAAAATCTATATCTGGAGCGTCAATCCTAAAGAAGGTTCAAAGAAATTTTTGGCTTTAATTGTTTGCTACTTTGTTTATTTCTCAAAAAGTTTTTTATTTACAAAGCTAATAATAGCAGGAGTATGGCTGTACCAACTATTAAGGGTAAACATAACTTAGTTAAAAATGCAAGAACCTTAACAGACATAAGGACTTTATATAAACTTAAAGGAGATTTTGTGCTGATTAAAGTTTTTGGTTATAATGATGGGCTTTATACAAAATCAAGTGACTGATATTATTTTAAAAGAGCTTATGCATTATTTTGAGAAAAAATTTATTTTGTCTAAATTCAATGACCTGTTTCATCAGTTACTTGATTGCCCAGATTCTTTCCCAACATTTTAATAAAACTACGTTTTTTAATTTGATGAGTTAAATTAATATGGTCATTTCTTGGACTGAAAGTGGTGTTTTTAAAGTTTTCTTTAAAATGCTCTATGTTTTGTTTTGAAATTATACATGAAGTTAGAGGACCTTAGACGACTTAGACACATATGGAAATTGGCTGAAAACCGCTGTTTTTTATATACTGTGCCCAAATATCGTAATTTTTTTTATCCAAAATTGTGCTTTTCACATTTTCTGTAAAACAGTTTGTTAGATTTTTTTGAAATTATGCATGAAATTCGAGTTTCACAGAGGGCTTCTTTTGACTCACAAGTCTCACCTGTTAAGATTGATATATGTGTATATTCAAATTATATGGTTTGCTGGTTCATTTTAAGACATTTTTATATAAGATAATTGTTTAAGTATTTCTTGTGAGAAAAATTTGTGTTATTCATCATGGGGAATACCATTGTGAGTTGTTTTATTTGCTTTCAAATAAAAATATGTGTCCGTTTAGCTTCTTATCACTTTTTTTGCAGATAATAACACACAATTGGATAGTTATCAAAATATCCACGCATCAACCATGGAACATTAATATGAAATCGAAATGAAGACTTGTTCATTTCTCTTTCTTTTCTTTCTTTTTGAGGAGTTTTGTCTAAGATAAAATTTCAAGGAAAGATTTGTTCCTGTTGTATTTTTGTATTTGTTATTAATATCATTGTTATTTTATGATTATTATTAGTTTTAGTATATATATATATATTTGTTGTATTGATTAAAATAATAATTTTTTTTTTTTTTTTTTTTTTTTTTGGTCGTAACGGTTTAATCTTGGACTACTTCTATGATCTTGTCTAGATATAAATGAAAAATTTTGGCGGTTTTAGAAATAATGCTTAAATATGCTGATTTTAAACTCAAAATTAAATTTTGGATTTTGTAACATAATTGTTATCCATTTGACCTATAATTAATTTCCCCAAATGGCATATTTTTGACCTAGAAATTATGTTTTTATGTTTGTGTCAATTTCTTCAGACGCTACTCATTGTATTCAAAGGTAAATTTTCACTTGTTCAAATTTTTTTTTAGTCCGACTAAACTTGAAAGTATTCGTCTCTCAGGCGTCAGTGGTAAACTAAAGATACGGCAATCAAGTTCTAGCAGCAATATGCATCTGGATGAGCATTCACAGTCGATACCGAAAATCAACTCTGTAGGGTCATCAAGTGGGTATATTTGCATCATTACCGAAAAATGATCTTCGGGAAAATATTTTAAGTACTTATTGCCCCTTTGGTTCCATGAGTTTATGGTTTCCTTTCTGTATGTCTTGGTTTATAATATTACATCCAATTGCCAGAAAAAAGATTTTTTGACTTTTATAGATTTATGTTTGTCCAAATGCTTATTTTCTGTTTTTCTCTTGAAACTTGCGCTTCTTTTGCGTTTTTTTTTTTTTTTTTTTTTTTATTGAAATTTTGATTTTAATCTTAGGTTTGGTATCTTAATATGCTCAAATGCAGTCATATCACTTTATGTTTTTTCTTTTAAAAAGTTTTTTTATTTTCTTCATCGTAATTTATTCTTTACTTTGTTAAAGTACTTTGTTTACTAAAAGTAGGCTGTACTAAAGAATAAGTTTCTTAAAAGTGTAGGTTACACGATCATAGCTGAAGAAGTTATGTCCAATTTTGCATGATTTTAGGGGTTGTTCTTTGCTTGTTTGTTGACAATTTTGCCACGAATATTCCTTTTAAAATTTAGTTTTTCCTAAGGCCCATGTTCTTAACAAATTTTGGAAACCCCAAAATCCATATTTAAAACAAATTTTTTTAAAGTCTAGAACGCATGTCATTTTTTTATAGAGCCCATATCCATCCAAAACAAAAATAGTATAGTCCAGGCCATATATTCAAAGCAAATTTTGACCTAGATCATGTATCTAAAAGAATTTGATCTGAAATTCAATCTTTTGATTATTTTGGAAGTTTTAACTGATTCAGGGTCCACGCTGATAACTGATTAAATTTGGATTTGAATGATATTTTTTCGAGAAATTTTGGATGAATTGATACTATAAAATTTGATCTTGATGGTTATTTTATAAATTTTGATGCATGAAAAGCTTAATGGTTAAATCATTCGGTCCATACTTTTTATGAAAAGTTTTATAAGCACCTAGGATTTATTAGTGTATTTAGCATAATGATAGTTTATAATTTTTTGTTTACTGTAAAGGTGAAGACCACGGCAACTCTTTTGATGATGAAAACACTACTTCTCCCGACCGTCACCCATCTGGCACAAACATATCGAACAATAATAATAACGCTCCTGTCAACAACAACACGCTGCAAAAAGGAAAGAAAGGAATATTTAAAAAGGTATAAGTGAAATGCTTTGTTTTTACTAATATACTTATAAATTGCATGATGGCAGTACTCCCTTTGAATTATTTATAAGTTTATAAAATAATGAACTGATATTTAGGGATATTAGATGATATTTTGCACATCCGCTTTTTTCATGCAAAGTCTTACAAGTTGGGATATGTCTGTTAAACTTTTTGGATAACCTTTTGCAAAAGATTTTGCAATAAACTTTTAATGATTACTTGACTAAAATTTTGTTAAAGTATTTAAATTTATGTTAGTATAAGTTTTTGAGTATAATTTCTTGTTTGTCATTTTTTTTTTTTTTTTTTTTTTATGGTTTTTTGCTAAATATCATTTTTAATGATTCATATAATTATTACATGATTCATATAAAAACTTAATCTTGCTAATAGAATTAAAAAAAGAAAACAAATGTGAAAAAAAAAGTTGAAATACTAAAAAGACCAATTTGACACTTTTATCAGTAAAGGTTTTTTTAGAATCTGATTTTAATGAACCATTAAATATATATCGTCTTTATTGTAAAGTGAGTATTATAATGTTTTACAATCAAATTTTTTTTCAGAGTGAAAATCTCCCACCATATGATGTTATTCCATCGATTCGACCTATCATATTCGTTGGTCCTTCTCTAAAAGGGTATGAGGTGAGCATTTTTGTACTTGTTAGTCATCATTAAAGTAAGTTGGAACCTAGTATGGGTTATTGATTATATTACCAGGGTAACCATTTTCTTGAATTTTGAATATCTCTTTTAAATAGCCTTCGATTATTAGAATAAAACCTTTTGATTAAATTTGAAATATATATATATATATATATATATATACATATATATATATATTGTAAGCCGCTCTCTCTACCTCTTGTAACAACTTCCTTCTATTATGTGATGCTTAATAAAACCATTTTTCTCAAGTCATGGTGTGCTTCAGCAAATTAAGCAATATTTTTTCTTGTTTACCCAGGTAACAGACATGATGCAAAAGCCGTTATTCGATTATCTAAAGCACAGGTTTCAAGGAAGGTAAATGATTAAATATTTTCCTTTAACATAAAATTGTGTTTGATCTATAATAAACAAGTTCGTATTGAGAAGACAGCTGAGTATTACTAGAAATAGAATATAAATTGGCAAATAAAAACTTGATAAAACCTTTTTTTGTCATAACCACTAAATTTCTACTTTTTGTGACATTGATGTTTTTTGGATTTGCTTAAATTAACCAGATTTTGAATTAGTGATTCAATCACTCTGCGCCTTATTATTTTTTTTTTTTCTTGAGTAAGTTTATAAACCTAAAACTCAATTGAAGTATGTAGGTAGCAAGATTAATTTTTGCGTGTTTGAGTCCAATTCACTTAAAATGAATACGCCAAAATATTAAATATTTACAATTTTATCTTTTAAATCTTTGCTAATTACTTTATTTAAGAAGTTTTTATACATATGCACTTTTTTCCATATAAAGTGCCACAATTTTTCATAGAAGTTTCTTACTTCTCACAAAAAAGGCCTCATTCACAAAATTATATCTATGCGCATAATTCTGGAGTAACTTTTTTCAAATAAGGTAATAAATCTAATTCTTTATTTATCCTCAATTGGTGTTTGACTCATTTTTTCATTGTGTTTTGTACTTGGTAAAAGCAGCTTTATCCCTTAAGAAAACCCATAACATTTTCTTTTATGTTTCTTGACTTTTTTTAGGATTGCTATAACACGTGTCAACTCAGACATCACTTTAGCAAAACGTTCTACGCTACAAAATACCAATAAACAAGTTATAAACCCAAAGAAAGGAAGTTCTCAAGCTGGTGCTATAGGTTAGAATTTATTTCCTTAATATGATAGTGAAACTGCAATGCCCGTTGACGTCCACATTCAATAAAGATCGCCATTCTCAGAATTCTCTTAAAACCCATTTGTTAGTTTTTAATATAAATTTTTCTATAAAATTTTAAGCTTATTAACCACATTTGATCCATCTAAAATTTAAATTTAAAACAACCCAAAAAATAACTGCATGCTTTAATTCTACTGAAATTCCGTGTAACTGCTAGTGATATGATTGTTGATAATTTTCATTCCATTTTTATTTATGGCAATCGGAGAGGTGTGATATTGTAGGCTATAAATTTATAATACCTATATTGGCTATAAATATATAATACCTATATTGTAGGCTATAAATTTAAAGGGATCAACAAACGTTTTTTGTAAATTAGACCAGTATAAAGTCGTTTAAACGGAATTGATATATGAAATATTAGCACCCTATATTTTATGTATAATAATCTCACGTTAAATAAATAAATAAAAATATATTTGATTATTGTTGATTGTGTGCTGGTTTTCAAACCATATGTCGGGGTTTGGATTCCTCCCATGAGACAAAGGAGTTGATTTGTATTAATTTATTTAGCGAGAGAAAAGGTCGTAATCATACGTTTGAATTGGAAATGAAAACTAACTTAATAACATCGCATAAATATGAGAAATATTTTCTTTTCTTTTAACCTATAATTTATGATAAAGCTTCAAAGTTATTGATCCAGTGTTATTTTTAATGGCACATGTAATTCATAAAATCCTGATGTTCTATTTATTGAGTTGATATTGGAAACATCATATCTGTAAGTTTCTCATGGCGCATTAGTTTCATTGATATAAAGATTTTTTAAAGAAATGAATAACGCATTGTTTTTTGAGGAATAACATAAACATCCTAAAACAGTTGAGTTTGTTAAGCGAAGACAAACAAGATATCTTGTTATATGTGTTACATTTGCTTTGATATTTACTTAGGATTTATTAGAGATTTGTTAGTCACTTGATGCTTGTTGGTACTTTCATAATTTCTTTCTTAGCGGAGGTCCAACAAGAAATTGATCGAATATTTGAATTATGTCGCAACACGCAACTTGTCGTACTCGATTGTGATATGGTCAATCACCCATCGCAAGTCGCAAAGACCTCGCTTGCACCAATTATTGTGCTTATAAAAATAGCCTCGCCAAAAGTTAGTTTAAATTTTGTTTTCTTTCATACCTTTATTAGGGAATTTACCCTTTGAAAATATTTAGCTAGCCTGCTCATTACATTAATATTTGGTGAATTACTCTGTAACGATTCTTGACTTTAGTTTTATCCGTCAATTTGGTGCTATAAAACTTAGAATATCCTATTATTTCCTAAAAAAAATTCTATGTTTATAAATTTACACTCTAGAACTTTTTTAATTAACTGATACATGTTATAAATATAGATTTTTCACGTGACCTTATTATTCACGTGACCTTAAAAGATTTTGCTTCAGAAAAAGTTGCAAGATTGTTAAGACATGTGGTTGGAATGATTTTACATTGACCATACAAACATTGATCATACAAACATTAACCATACAAACTTTAACCATACAAGCATTGATTAGATTTTAGCTGAAGTTTTTATACATTAATCAACTTTAAATAGATTTTTCAACGGCAGAAAGATAAGCTGTCCGTCTTGCCATAAAAGATGTTTATTGATTCTGAATGTATTAAATTTAGAAGTCTTGCTCGTAACAAGAATGAGAAAAGCACAAAAACAAGTCAATTTTCTGATGTCAACTTTATTTTCTATCAAATTTACATAGCATTTTAAGGACGAGATCCAAAGGTCATCAAACTTCCAGTGTTGATTCAACAATTAAGATCAATATCAATAGGAAAATAACATTCATTTGTTAATCACAATACGCTGTTTAAATTAGGATGATTAAGAAAATTAATTACGGCCTCATTTGAAATAGTTGAATTTCGGTAAAATTTCTGTCGTCGTATGATATCATCAAATAACTAGGTTTTACGTTCAATTTCATTTTCAAAAAAAACTTGAAATTTCTTTTATTGCAATTAGTTAAATTCAATTCAGGAAAACTTCTGAATGTTTATTTATAGGTTTTAACTCGTTTGATTAAATCTCGCGGAAAATCACAAACTAAGCATCTGAGTATCCAACTCGTCGCGTCCGAAAAGCTAGCACAATGTAACGAGGTATGGTATTGGTAACTTTTTTCATAATATATATGTGTGGAGTTATTGATTTTGATTCAAGTTTGCTATGTCATGAGCATAGTAAAATAATTGTGATAACTGTTTATAGGGTTTTTTGGATTTCAAGCAAGATTGGCAGAGTCCTATAAATTCGTGTATCCGTTTTGTCTTTTCTCTGTAACTGCTATTAAGAGCGAGAATTTTAAGCTTTTTTTTTTGCACTATGTACATTATAGTTTAGGTCTAAAAACAACATTTTGTCATTTTCGCTAATGACCCAATATTTGATTAATATGGCGAATTTTTGACTGTCACAAAATAAAACTTTTTTTTATGTATGCATGTTTTTCGCTTAAAAATTTTCTTTCTTCTACGATAAGATCAGATGTTAATTGAATAATGAAATAAATTTAATATTTGGAATGTGGAAATTTAAAAAGAATGCTACAATTTCATTTATCAAATAAGGAGTTTTAACGTAACTAACATTTTTAGCAATATTTTTTTATTTAATCAATTTATAATGAGCAAACATCGATTCTGATTTTAATTATATGAAATGATTTGTAATTTTTTTTAAAGACAAGGTGGGCATGTTTTAGATATATTGTTTTAAGGTTTTTAGAATGAACCACGATAATTTTGGTGCGGTTTTTTCTTTCTCTTCCATTCCCAGACAGCCTGAAAGAGAAGTTGATATGTTACGGTGTGCTAATTCCTCTCGTTAGTAAAGCTTTTTTCTACATTACTATGTACCTTTACTATTTAAAAAAAAAAAAAAAAAGGCACGGGTTTAATACTTTAGCCAGATCACCGCTTTGAATTATTTTCTTGGGTTTTTATGAAATCTGTGATGATATTTGCTGATTTGGGGGCGGCTCAAATATTTTCAAAATTTTGGTCCCGTTGGTGGAGAAATCGTTATACGACCGGAGTGGGTTTGAATGGCGCATCTAATTCCAAGGATATTGAGTTTTGAGAGGATTTTGCTTCACTGAATGGTGTTTGCTATCTTAAAATATGAGTGAATTTAAAAGCTCTATTAGAGAGAGGCGCTTATTGGAGAGAAGATCCGACTAAAATTACTTTTTTTTATATATATATATATACTGGTTGACGGAACCTGAAAAATGTTGTTGTGATCAGTCTTATTTTTCTTTTCTCGCGAATATATTTTCCGTTAATAAAGTAGCACTCTTTACTCTCAGGAATTGTTTGACGTCATACTTGATGAGAACCAGCTAGAAGATGCGTGTGAGCATTTGGGTGAGTTTATGGAAGCATATTGGCGGGCTGCTGTACCTCCTCAGTATACATACGCTTCAAATAATGGGAACACACCAAACGGCCAAACGCCTTATTTATATAACGACATTAATCAATTCAACGAAACACCACAGCGGCATCTACGTACGGCGCAAGTCTAGCTGTTGGTAATATTTTTTGTGCGATTGTTTATATTGTTCTTCATGCAGATAACGAAGTTTCCAGACACTTTAAGCAATCGATGTGGTGGTAATTCAACGACGAATACCACGATACCTTTCAAATAACAACTTAAACCCTCAGAAATGTAAAAATCCATTGAAAAGCCAATGTTATTGCCTAATTTTTTGAGCAAGGGTTAAAACCTTCGCCATTTATACAGTAGCATCATATAATGTTATCAGCGAGAAAATTATGTGCACCAGTCTTTTGCGGAACTTTTAGAAACAAAATGTACAAATATAAATTAGAACTCCAATGTGTATTGTATTATAAATCTGAACTTATTTTTAAAAAATTTATGTTTATATATTTGTTTTGTCAATTTTTTTTTATTAGTGTCTTTAGTTTCGCCCGGAAGTGAGCTTAGTTTAAGGACTATTTAGTATAAATTATGCACTCTCCTCTTAACATATGAAATACTTTCGGATTTGAGATAAAAATATCTTACTTCGGTTACTAAATAAGGCTCTCAAAATACAAAATGAAATTAGGTTGTTCAGCGAAATTTTGCCCAAAAATTTAATTTCCCAGTTTTTATCAGTGTAAGTCAGGCTTTTTGTTAGACGTTCTAAAAAGCTCCCTTATTAGCGGTTGGTGTAAATTAGGCTCTAACAGGATTTAGGTCATACGTTAAATTCAAGATGATAAGATTTTATAATGCTTTATTGGCGCTTTTAAAGCTATTAAAATATTTAAAAAGCATTATAATTTGAAGAAAACACGACGATTTAAGTGGTTATTTGTATATTTCTTATTTTTTTTATCTTCAGGTTTCAGCAAAATTTACTGAGGAGTTTCTCTATCTAAAAAGCTTTTTATTTTTGACAGGTTGGAATATTTATTTCCTTATTTTGAAGTTTGTGTTGTAATGACTACTCATTTATTAGTTTCCTATAAAATGTAAAAAAAATGTCTATTTTCGAAATGAAAAAACAAGATAATGAAATCCGTAAAAATTTACATTGTTATAATGAATTAATAATTTGCGAAAAATTCTCTTTTCCTACTTTAGCAGGAAACCACGTGTTATCGTTTATTAAACAAATCGTGAAATCTATCTGAGGTTCAGCTCTTAACATATTCTGGTGATTTCGTCTCAAAATATCTTACTGCCTCCTCATGTTGTTAAGGGTATTTAATATAAGGTACTGGTAAGGTAACAAAAATTAAGTGAAATGTATATAAAATGAGAAATCTTAGCATAAATCTTCTAACTTTTATTGCTTTGGTATGTAAATCAGAATTTTTACATATATCCTTTTCTTTGCAAATGTCCCATCCGAGAAATTCAGTCTTTGTGATTTATTGCGACAATCCCTCTTGCCATCGTCTTTTTCACACAAAATACGTTATAAATGCCTTAAAATTTTCATTTTTAAAGGAAGTTTTACACCTTGTGTATATTTTTATGCACAAAGCCACCCTACCAAGCGGGCGGTATCCAAAAGATTTGAGTAATTCGCCATGAGAAATAGCATTATATTTGTTTAATAAAGCTCACTTACAAAAAATAAAGTGGAGTGATATATCACATCTCATTTTGAAATTTCTAATAAAGCTTTATTAAGATGGTTTTAAAATGCACTAAAAACGCAGCCGATAAACAGGTCTTGCTTCATCTAAATGAGGTGAGATTTATTAGTTCAAATTTTAACTTTCATTCTCTTTGATATCGTCCTTGTCTTCTTTGAATCTGTCTTTATAATTTTTTTTTTCCCAAAAATTAATAATTTTTTGGTATTGAAAGTCTCTATATTCAATTATGACGGAACACCCGTTTCATATAGAAGCCTGAACCAATTGAATTTGTTGATTATTTCTCAAGATATCATATTTCAAAAAATGTTTATATTTCAAGAAGATGACGTCATTAAAATTTTGATCGCATATAACTCGGGGGGTAAAATTATCTTTTAGGTCATATTTCAGTGAAAGCTTCTAATATGATAATTTTTGGATTTTTTTCTGTGCAACGGTAATATCGAAGTCACTATAACGTGACAGCAACAAAAAAAATTCAATGCTGGTTTTATTTCAGATGCACCATACCTTTTATAGAGATCTTAATCCACTGAGTCGGTTTTTTTCGGAATCTAAATATTTGTTTTAAAGATTTATTACTTGAAATTTTCATAATCAAAACTTTTTTAGCCACAAACTCGAAAGCAAAGTTTTTTTAATAGTGTTTTTTTCATAGTGTTTACATAAAAATTGCTCGGTTTGCATTTTCTAACGGTATTTATCATGATTTTTTTACATTACAAGTTTGAAATATCATAAAAGATAACCGATTACACAAGTTCAAATTTAAGTAGAGATTAATTAATAAATTAATTAGAAAAGGCTTTTGCTATGTTCAAATTGGAAGGGAAACCTAGAAGACAAGTCACGGCTAAAATACCAAATATCTTTTCATAGAACCCTTTGTAAGGTAGGTATCAATTTTAGTTGGAGGAGTTATGTTAACTAAATGAGTTATTTAGGAGAGTGAAAATAAAACAATAAAAG
>JAUZNK010005527.1:0-26009 GCA_035046665.1 Euphysa ruthae
AGTATGCAGAAGAAAATGGTGAGAGCACCTTGCGAATTCTTGCATTGCTCCTCAAAAAATGTAAAGAAAAGAGTGCTTGTGAATTTGGCGACAGCATATGGGCACAACCATCTTGTACACAAAAAGAATTAACACCACCTGCATCCAAATTAATTTCAAATAATTCAGTCATTGCCATCATGGTAGATTGCCAACTTTTGCGGGAAACATACACCAAACTGCGGAAGATTATGAAACAAGAAGGTCATGATATATTTCCACCCTGGATCCATATTAGGAAGACACAAATGGGAATTTCTCCAAATCACTAACTGATCCACATGGAGGTGTTCAAATGGAATGTGCTAAATCTGTGAAGATCACAGCACTGAGAATCATGGAGGAACTTCCACCAGCTGATCTTTCATCATCTGTTGTCATGAACATTAAATTTGGGTTTGATGGTAGTGGTAGTCATGCCATCTATCGTCAAGTTGATAATAAAAAAACGAACAACATTTTCATGTCTATGTTTTGTCCTCTGTCAATCAATTTAGACTGTGGAGATGTAAAATGGGTTCAAAAGTCACCTAACAGTCCATTCACGCATCGCCCTCTTGCATTGCAGTTAAGGAAGGAATCAACAGAAACACTTCAATCCCTTAAAGTGTTTGATGACGACATCCATACCATGCAGAGTGAAAGTTTCAAAACTGCTGTTGGAGAAAAAGAAGTGTTGATGAAGGTGAATGTTGCATCACATATGAGGAATATGAAGGCTGCCAACTTGTATCTGGGTCTTGGCGGAGTGTATTGTGACTTGTGCGACCACTCCAGAGCTTACTGTCATGATCCAGCAATCGTAAGAGCAGGGTTTGAAATTACGAGGACAGTTGCTGACTTACACTCCTTGTTTGAAGAAGTGGGAGATAAGAATGGGGATGCTGTAAAACTTCGTTTTGATTATGACACTCGAAAGAGATTGACTAACAAGCCAATTCCAAATTATGAGGTGGTCTCTGTACAAGTATTCCATACCTTGCTATGGACATTCGATCACTACAAGAAGATAGCAGTACACTTGAAAGCCGAAGGGTTTGAATGGTCGGAATCTGTGGCATCACATCATAGATTTCTGAAAACTGTCAAGGAGGAAATCCAGATAAAACTGGCGATGGGAGAGAGATGGGACTTCCCAGATGGAATGGAAAAAGGAGGAACCTCGACTAACGGGAACATAGCAAGAGGTATCTTACATCAAGGAGGGAGAGAAATTGTCATCAAGATGTTACCTGAAAGGTTTCAAAGTGTGATGACACAGATTGGACAGTATCTTTCAGTCATACTGCGGTTGTTCTCCTCTGACAAAGACATCAATGTTCAAGAGTATAAAAAGGTTTGTACCACTCTCTACCTGTTGTACCTTGAAAACTTCCCCACCCCACAGAAGAAGAAATCACCTCAACCGAAAGATGAAATGTGGATAAGTGTCCCACCAACCCTCCACAAACTTCTTGCCCGCTCGTGGGAACTCATTTAGATTAACGATGGTTGTGGGTTGAAATACTTTCATGAATCTGGTTTGGAAGCAAACAACGAAGTGCTGAGATCTTGAAAGACATCTCAGGCTGACAACTTGGAGGATGTTATCAACAGACTGTGGTTGGGATCAGATCACAAAGTCAATAATGTAAGGCTCAAAGCGCAACCATTCTACAAAAAATGTACAGAGTATGGACATTCGACTAGATAATGCAGGAAAGATAGCCCAGTCTTGGGCCCTCCAAGTAATGATGATGCTCTGTTTGAGAAGTTGTGTTGTTGAATTTTTGATACATTATAAAGATGTTGAAATATTGTTGTTAAATTTTCTGTTGATTTTGGTCCAATATTTTTTATGGGCCCTCAGCCAGTGTCAGAAGAAGATTATTTAATGGTAAGATCTACCCAAACAGGTGTTTTTGCCTAAAATGCCCAAATACGGTAATTTCAGCCTGGATCCCCCAAAAATAGTGATTTCTGTTTCTGTTGTTTTTTTAATGAATTGAGTTTGGAAATACGTTTTCGCAAACCCTCCACCAATGCCAGGTGATTCTTTAGCAGGAAGATATGTCTGAAAAAGTGTGGAATTAGGTGCTGTACAGCTATTTTACTGGTACTTTTTTTTATGAATATCCTTTGATGGCATGATTTCAAGAAATAATACAGACACATTATTTTTTAAATTTCTAAAGTAGGTTATTTTACAAAAATTAAAATAAATTTCTTTGCAATGAAAATTTTTAAATTTTATATAGTTAATATAATAATATTGAAATATAATTATTTAATTTTTAGACCAGCAGGAAAATGATGAGCTGGCAACACGCACACTGCGGATTCAATCAAAGCGATACTATGTTGATGTTAAGCAAAATTCACGTGGCAGGTTTATCAAACTTGTTGAGGTTTGGCTTTAAATTATGTATCTTTTTATTTGATATGTTGACTATTTTTGTGAAATTTAACCTTATTCGGGACCTTTTTTTAAGTGAAGCACTGAATTTGACCTCTTTATAAAGATATCTCTTTCCTTTTTTCCTGCTAAAAGTGAGAGGGAACTTTATGAAATTATTTGACAGTAAGATGTGTTTAATGAAAGTTGAGTGTCTGCTGTAACCCAATTTTATAGGGCTTGATTTTGAGACCATAGATGTTAACCCATTCATAGTTGCTCCAAAGTTGCATATTATTGACCACTATTAAATTTTCTCACTGTAGATTTTTTTCAAATGGATTGTCATACACACTTTACAATAGTAAATAACAGTTAATTTGTTTGACACCATTGGATTTTCTACTTACTCATTTCAAAAGCTCATTTAGAAATTTAAAATAAATTAATTATACTTTGAAGTAAAAAGTTTTAATGAAATCAATGGCTTGTTTGAGTTGAAAAATGGTGGGTGGTTTTGTTTTCAATTCAAAAACTTCCATGTTCAACTTGACCAGATTGTATTCAAAGGTAACCAACGCCAGTGGTAATGAGTACTAAAAAATTAAGTTTTAATAAATAGTTATACATTATTTTGCAGTTAATGTATTCATTTTTAAAGATTTAAAAATAATAAAAATTTTTCTCGAAAATTCAAGTAACAATACCGATATTATTTCTTTTGAGTATTTTCCTAAAAACAGGGTTGGTTGTGTCTGTAGATTGACAAAGCGAGTTGATCTCGCCTTATTCTAAGAGACCACTTTTGTAAATAAGATGTTTTTATAACAATAAATAACTCATTTGAGAATAAAAGTTAGAAATATAGATGGTAGGTAGTATCTTCAGGGATTAAATTAACTAAAAATAAACAATTCGGGATGTATTTGACAAAATACCCTGTAGGAATTTTATTTGGCCTCTCAAATTGCTTAGATTTTACTAAAAAATTTATAGTCTTAAAACTTCGCATTAAAGGTAAAGTCCATTACTGTAGTATTTTCTGGTCAACTAGGAGGGTAAAATGCCAAAATATGGGGGTAAAATCGTTTATTTTTGCACTTTATTTGAAAAATATTTCCATCGTCAAAAAAAAAAAAAGTCTTCGTCTTTTTCAATGGAATTGTCATCATGATCATCATATTTATCAAATTTGTACATTCCGTCTTGTGACAATGACCACAAGCTGTCATGGACTTGTTGTTGTATCACAGCAACAAGACACAGACACGCGTTGCTACATGGGTTCTTTGTTGTTGTGCTGGAGTTAGAACGGGTTATACTTAGTATACTTTCTGGTGCTAGTGACTTAAAAACAAAATTTTTAGTTTATAAATTACAAAAAATAAAATTTTCCGTAAAAATTTAGAAAATGATAAAAAAATAAGCTCAATCAAAAATATTTTCATAAAAAGAATTAAATCAATCAATCTTAGTTGTGCTGTCACTAATTCTTTGTAGTCTAAATACAAGCATTGACAAGGAGTAAAGAAGAAGTAAATTTCTAACTTATTCAAATCACTTTTCTGCATGTGTATTTAAAGAAGTAAGAAGGGTATTGGTTGAGTTTGTTGTTTTTTTACCTTATCTTTCATGATTAGAACCAATGTGTTTGCTCCATGTTTTCCATCACAATTCAGTTTTCTCTTCGTCAATGCCCATCTACTTTAAGACTTGCAAGTGCACTCTAAGAGTGCTATTTTATAGCACTCTTTCTTGGTGGCAGTCATTCGTGTTGGACACCTTTCTTGGACATTGTTACTATCTGCATATACTTTTGTCGTCTTAATCTTGCCAATGATACATCTGGTGTGCCTCTATCTATGATAATATTAATAGTAATTATGATATATTTTTAGGTTTATCAATTAAAAACCAAAGGTTAGAATGTGTAAAAGTGTATGTATTGGAATAATTTGAGAGCATGCACCCTGAAATGTTGTAGATATTGTTATTATTAAACTTGCAGACACAATCCATTTGTATAACAATAAGAAGAATAGACAACTGGCTTAACTTGTATCAAGCTACAAATTCAAGATAAAAATACTTACCATAAAGCTTTATAGCTGGCTGTACTCCATTATTCGATACTTGCTCTGTTGTAGAAAATGGATCATTTAATATGAAACAAACTATTTATGCAATGTCGCTGTTTTTCCATGAGTTTCAAGACTGTTGTTTTGCCTTGGCCAAATGTAGCTCAAGTGGTGTTGCATCCACCCCATGCATAGATAAACAAAAAAATTTCTGTGACTTGATGTGGCAATCAGGTAACTAACTCTTTAATACTTACAAGCTTTAATGCTCTTTCTAGCCTTGTGTCTTAATACTACATCTCTCATTGAAGAGTCCCACATGTGAAGCAACATAATGAGGTTGTCTGTCATCAGGGGCAACACAGTAGCATTATGTCCTTCTTGAGCAAATTCTACGGCTTTCTTTACAATTGTTGTGTCTGCATCATCGTCGCATACCTGCATCATCTACACATACCTTGTAGCGTTTTGCTCTCAATCTGGTTGTCAAAGATTTGATAAGCTGGATTTTGTTATTGTTTTAAGAAAGAGATTCAGTCTGTTTAAAGCTAACTTCTGTGCGTGGCAAACCTCCTCCCTCTCCTTTGATGTTTGTGATTTTTTGTAGATTATTTGTATCCATCAATGACAAAACATTGTACTTTCTTGAAATGTATGAGCAATACTGATCAACTATATCTCTATATGTTGTTGGAACATTCCAATAAGCCCTGTGTTATAATGCTGTTCCATCTAAAATGTAGCTAGTTCCATCTTTACTTGCACAACGAGCAGTTGAATCTTTTGTAACAGATTTACCCAACAACGTCTTGTTAGGTTTTCTCATTTAACCATCCTTGAACAACCAAGTTGGTTCCGGTGTTTACTCATGCTGGAAGTAGGGTATGTCTTCTGACCTTTCAATGAGCAAAATTAGTCTTTGAAAAAAGCACAGTTGATATTTGTTTCACCATTGATCTTTACATTTGGACGTAAGTACGCAAGATTCTTTACTTTTTTTGAACATTTTATGACAGCTTTGTTTACACATACATTGTCGTGATAATGATGAATATCCATTCCAACTTTTTCAGCTCGTCACAATTATTACTATTACTATCACTAGCAGCTGTACCAGTAAAAATGCATTGAAGTCGAGCATCTTTACCATCAAACGGATTGAACTGGTGAAGTAGACCACTTATAATTCAAAAATCTTTAGCATCTCTAAATTATCATGCTTCCTCACACTCATTATGTTGCATTATGTGGAAATTTTTTAATGTTGCCATTGATGTGTGAACAGTTGTGTATTGATGCAAAGTACACACCCAAAGATTACGTGTGCTATCAGTCATACCTTTGCCCTGCGTTAGACCACGTCTATTGTTAATTGCTCTGATTATACACTGCTCTATGACTAGGTCTCCCAACAACATTCAATACTACGAATATGTGATAGCCAGATCTACAATAATGCTTCATACAGCCATAGATATTCAAACTGCAATGACCACATGGTTTGAAGATATAAGCAAGTACTCTTGGCATAATTTATGTGGCCAGCTTCTAAATGCTCATGCCAGATTACAACTCTTTCTGCCCTTATAGAGATCTTGATAATGCAACGTAATATAGGTACTGTATCCAGTTTTGATGCTTTTGAATCACTTTTTAGTTCATTTTTTTAGTTCTTTAATTTCATTTTAAGATTGATAATTGCTTCTGAATTTTTCGGATGTAACTTCATTTATTATTTTATCATGATTTCCAGAGTTGACCGGTCATGTTCTCATTCCGTATTTTCTAACAGAATACAATGCATTTTAGAAGTTTTGACTGGTAGCATTTCATTTTCAAACCACTGACATAGACTTTCGAAACTTTCTATCATTCTTAAATCTTCTTTTGGCCAGGTTGCTTTAACGTAGTGAAAGTTGACCTGGAAAAAAGCAGCTTGAACTTACCTTGTAACTAAAGACTGTTATTGGCTGTCTTATGGAAATGATCCATTAAAAAATTGTATGTAAACATAATCAATAGCATGTTCATGTAAAAACTGGTGCATGAATCACTTATAAATTTAATGGAACAAACTCAATGTTTTTAGTAAAATAATGTAAGTAAATCAACAATTTTTTAATACTTGATATTTAAACTTTTATTTTAAAGACTAGTTTTTTTTTTCAATATCGTCTTTTTTTTTTTTTTTTTTTATGATTTGCTCAAATTCATACCCGCTAAGCAAACTAGTGGATTGTTTCTAAACTTTCTGTTAATATTTTATTTCAATCCTTGCAACAAATTTTAGAAGTTTTAGATTTTTGAAGCTTCCTAAGTTACCATTCTCCTTTGTTCGATGCTATTGAAAATATTATCTTTATCATGTCACATAAATATGGATGTAAAATTGTGTACTTATGGACATTCATTTGTCAAAATATTACTTGGTCATTGGTGTTAACATATATTTCTTAAATTTATCAGCAGTTTTATGAGATTTTGGCCTATGGTTAGAATTTTGTATATCGTATACCCTATCCATTCCATCAAACTGCAGTGATGATATTTCAATTGTAAAAGACTTTTGACAAATGTTGTTAGTCTTAGACATCTTAGACATCATAATGAAACATTTGACGGGGGTAGTTCACCGGGGTGTAATTTTTTTGTCACGTAAGATACATGCTTTCATTGGCCTTCTTAACTCCTCCCATGAAATTGGAAAAATTTTGGAAATTTGAAAATTAAATCACCACATTAAGATGGAGTTGGGGTGGGGTTGGGGGGGGGGGAGGATTTGATGTTTGGTCCTGGTATTAGTATTGTTGGTTGATGCAATTAGCAATAAGATTCCAATACGTCAATGACAAGTTCCAAGTCGTTTAGTATTTTCAAATCTATGATCATATAAATGAGAAATAATATAGCATATATTAAATTTAAACAAAATTTTATTATGAGGTTTCTGTTAAATTTTGATGACAATTAGAAATGAATATATGCTGAAAACACTTATGGCCTTAGAACTAGTTATCTTGTTAATATGTTAAAATATTTATATTTATGCCTGGTCTTGTTTGAAAATTTAAGGTTCAATCATTTTTTGTAGACAAAAATTTCTTTGAAGACAAAAAGTTCTTTTTATTTAGGGTTTACCTAATGGAACAAAAAATCGTCTTTCATTTCCAATGTCAGTTGTCCCTCAAGTTAAAGATAAGCTTACTGATTTTGTTGGGTTTTATGATAGCCTTGGTAAGTAATTTATATTTATAGATAGGCAATTTCCAAATACTAATTACAGATTTGTTTTATGAATGTTAGATTTTAACTAATTGATCTAATCTCAAATGGGTGTAAAAAATTTAGAGTAATTTAAAAATGCAAATAAATAGTTAAAAAACGAAGGTTTTTTTTGTTTTTTTTTTTTTTGTGTTGGGGGTTTCTGCTCATTATTTTACAAAATGGGAAAAAAATGCTAGGGAGGTCATCAGATTGTTTTAGCTGTGAGCCTAAACTTTTTTATTGGGCTCACTGTAATATAGTATTTCAAACTATTTTGATATTTAGTAATTTAGTTAGGCAAGGTCTAAAACAAGGCAAATTTATTTGATAGTTTTTACATTGATATTATTTGAATATATTTAATGTACTTAGAAATATTTATCTGAAGCTGTAGATTTTTGATATTGTTAATGTGTAAACTATTAGTCAAAATTGTGATTATAAAACAATTGCCTAGTACCATAATAAAATCCCAAATTTGAAAGCACAAACTGTCAATAATTTTTTAGCATGTGTTATGGCTGTTGATGTCTCACGTTGATTTCTCACAAAATAGTTTTAATTTTAATTATAGATGAAGATCGTGAAGCTACTGAGGATGGAAAATTAAAAAGGTAAATATTGGTTGATCTTTAAAGTTAGTTTGTTACAGTTTATTTTTACTTTTACGTTCCCATGAAGAATTCATACAGTCTGTATGTTTATACATAAAAAAGCAATCATAATTTTTAATTTACGAGCGATTCCATGCATTAAAATCTTTTTATAGTAATTATTTAGTAGTCCGAAGCTGTAGCAATTTACACCTTTAGCTTTACTTTTTGTGTTTTTGTGTTTTTTGTTTCACCAACTTTGATGTCTATAATGGATCACAATGAATTTGAATCGAAATTCCTGTCGAAATATGAGTGTCATTAACAATTAAAGAAATATCTTTAATGTCTTTAAATTGTAATGCTGACCCAGAAAAGCCTTTTTTATGTAAATAAACACTTGTTGTCGATACTTAGTTAAAAATCATTAAGCTATTAGATTTATTAGAAATCTTCTCATCAACTTCAAAAAACAGACGTTATTTTAACTAAAGAAATGATAATGACAATGCTTGGAATTGATATGAGGTACATCTTTAAACAGAAAAGTGAAATTAAGGAACAGACAGTATGAATCCTCTATATCTGTGTCTGTTGGAACTAGCATATTTGAAGTCTAATTATTTAGGTTTTTTGTTTTAGTATGAATTCTTCTGTTATGTTTTGTGTTTATTACCATTTAATAATAGCATTACAATTAGAAATAAACCTGGAACCCTGTGTAGAAAACGATTTACTTAGTTGTTTTACTCAATATTTCTCTTTTTGATGTTATTTTATAAAAGAGTTAGGTTTTCTTAATTTTCCTTTCTCTGCTGCAAATGATTGAGCTAAATTTTATGGGAATAAACTTTATTAAATTTGCCAAAATTGCACCTTGACTTAAATGATAATTTAGTCTTGTGATAATGTTAGAATTACATTTCTTTCAGTGATGACATCCGTTCAGCTCAGCGCAAGATATATTTTGACCTAAAAGAAAATAAACGTGGTGTATATTTAAGAATTAGCTGTACTGCTTCTTTTGGTGCTAGTAGACATACTATTGCTCTGCCTGGAGAAGGTATCAGTGAAGTACGAGACGTGCTGTCTGAATTCATCGAAGAATTTGGTCAAGATGAAGAGCCACAAGAGATGCCTGATTTCCAGGAAATGCGAATAGAAAGAAAGAGGTTCTATTTTGACTGTGGAAGTAATGATCGTGGAGCTTTCTTGAGAATATCTGAGGTAAATATGCATTAGAACATGAAAAAGTTTTTACTTTTTCTTCTAAATAAAAAGCGTTAGATTAACTCTGAGGCAAATTTTTAATTCTATTTTTCAATTTTGTTTTGTCATTAAAATAAATTTTAACTCCATGTTAAAGTTGATTTCTTCCAAATAAGAACAGGGAAATTTTACCCAATCGCTCTTATATATTATCCTAGTAACAAAAGTGCATGTTCACCACTTTACAATTTTGAGATCGTTTGTTTTTTTCATTTTGAAAAAGCATAAATAACAATATTTTTATTTCCTCAAGATCTGCTCTTTATATATATATTTTTGTAACTTTGCATGAAGTTTTTTGTGGACAAGGCAGGCTGAATTTTAATCATGATTCAAGTTATTTTTCTTTTTTTGGTGAGAAGTTTTTGATCCGGTTTTCTGATATGAACTGATGCAGTAAACTCTTTCGTTTTTAAAGTAGCAAGTGAATTTCAATTGGCAAATAACAAACATTTTTCTATCCAGCCATTAGAACTTTTCTGCACAGAAATTCTCTTAAATCATTGTACCATATTTTTATTGCTTTCTTCTTAGTACCTTTTATTCAGCTTTGTCATGTCAATATTTAGGTAATTAAGATATTTGCTATTTTACAAAATCATTTTAATTCCCCTTTGACCATTACCGCAATAATGGATTTTCTTGTATTTAAAAATAAGGATTTTCAGCTGCAAGTGTTCCCTTTTTTAAACAGAATGTAAAGCTCTGGAAAGGGAGTCGCACATGCTCGTGTTGTAAATAGTTCATTTTAATTTTAATTTATATTTCCTCTGTTTTATTTATTTGGTATATTTTTTGCGTTACTACCTTTATTTTATTAAAAGACAAAAAAATATTGTTAGTACACGTTAGCCTTGATTTTATAATTTCTCTTTTTATTATGTTACATGTACTATAATTTAACTTGTATTAAATATAAGATTGAATTGAATTCAAATAGGAAGAGGCTATTGTATCAAATTTTTACGAGAGCTCTGTATTATTTATAGCTGTTAATATAATATTTAGTACTCAAAATATTGCTAAAGACTGTTTTTGCTCAGACTTAAGTTTTGACCTCAAATTTTTTATTCTCAAAATGTAGCCCTGTAAGAAATTTAAAATGTAGTTTCTTGTTGCAGTCATAAAAAAGCTTTTTTTTTTTTTTTTCTTAGGTAACAAATAGATACCGTAGTTCTATTACTATACCTAAACAGGGGTTAGGAAAATTCAAAGAGATGCTTGGTAAGATTTTGTTTATAGTTGATATCTAAGACCACATTTTAAGAGAACAGTTTTTTTTTTGACTTACATAGCTCACCTGTTAAAACTGATCTATGTGTTTACATGGCTCACCTGTTAAAACTGATCTATGTGTTTATTCTGTGTAATTAAATGATTGGCAGGTTTAGGAATTTTTTTTTTCCAAACATGTTTTAAAAGAAAATTTGTTTTGTTCATCCTAGGAAATATCATTATGAAGTTTTTTTATCTGTTGTCAAATAAATGAGTCCATTTAGTCTCTTATAGTTTTTTTTTGCAGATGATAAACACCATTGAATTGTAATCAAAATGCTTCCAGACAAACCACAGAGCTTTAAATTGGAATGAATTATCTTATTGATATTTATTGAATAAAGTCTTATTCGTCTCTTTTTGAGGAGGTTAAGTTCTAGAAAAAAATGTGATTATTTTATATTTGATTAAAGAAAGCCTAGGGATCCATTTGTCACTTTGAGTTTGTTGTTTTTAATTTCACTAATGTTTCTTGTCAGACATATTTTGCATGTTTTTCAAAAAAAAATTTTTTTTAAATTGTGTAGGAAGTGTGATGACAATCAAAAGCAAACTTTCACTTATTTCTGATCACTTAAGGGGGGTGGTGAAGTAACAAAATTTTAGAAATTGATTTTTTCAAAGACTATTGTTTCTGCCTGTTTAACTATATTAGAATCTGATTTCGAGGTTAACAATCCTGTAAAACAATGAGTTGTCTCAAAATTCAATTTTTTATAATGTGTGTGAAAACGGCTTTTTAAATTTTTACCCTAGCAGCGGATTTATATCATTGGTAAGGTGTTTTTACCTAAAGATAAGAAATCATCACCCAAAATTTCCAACAAAAAAATCATTGAACGATCTCCGAGAAAAGCCCGCCGCCAGATTTTCTTTTTCGACGTCGTGTCTCGGGCCAGTGATTTTTTTTTTTTTTTTTTTTTTTGGTGTTTTTGAGTACGAGTTTGCTTTAATATTTAAAGACATGTAAAAAAAAGTTTTTTTTATTACTGCGCCAATGGGCTACGCCTTGGTACAATCTAGCCTGTAAAAATTCTTTTCAAAGAGTCAGAAGATTACTTTTGCTCTTTGACAAGGATCACAGCCTCAAGTCTGTGTATTTTTAAATATTTTGTATATTTCAGGTGATGTAATAGCCAAGATGGAAACTTGAATAGCGTTGGGTGTCCTTTCTTATATCTTATGTAGAATATCGCAACGAAAACAGAATAAAGTTGTTTTTATTTTTTCCTGAAATAGTGCTTAAAAAAAAAAAAAGAAGTTCAACAAGTGATTAATTTAGAGATTAATAGCCTTGGTGGTGTGTTTGGGGTAAATGACGATTTTTCTATTTTTCGAACCAACTATTTTAATAAATCAGAAAAAGAAGCTTTTTGCAAATTATTTAAAAAAGAAAACGTATATATGAAATTAGATTGAAGACAAAATTATACGGTGTTTCTTAAAACTAAAGGATTTTATTATAGAATTTCAGTTCGGATTTTGATACCAACGACATCGGCTATTTTTGTTAAAATACAAGATGCTTTAAAAAACGCCATGTTAACGATTTATTAAATATTGTCTATCGATTTCTTAGATATGCAAAATATGATGTCCAAATTCATTTTGTTTTTCAAATACTGACCATTTTTCCAAATTTAATTTTTGGTCCACATTGGTTGTATTATTTGATTATTTCAACGTGGCGCCAACAAATTGTTTCACGAACAGATTACTGACCTTAGAGCTCCCATTTGAGCTTACGGTGAAGAAAGCCATTAGTCACATCCGTGGCAAACCAAAGACCTAACCGCTCGACCAGACAACTATGAATTGAATTTTTAGACCCCACTTTTATATTAAATCATTTTTTTTTTCAACTTCCAATATTTTTACTAAATTCCAATTTCATTCGTACTTCCTATGTAGAGAAATAGATTGATTTTAAATAAAATCCAACAAAGATTTTTGTAATGAAATCCTTTAGTATAGAAGGAACTGCTATTATTTGATGTATTCAATCTTGTTTTTTAAACTCGTACATGATGTCATTTTTAAATAAAGTACAAATATATTTTAAACAGGGTTAGAGAGCTAAATAGTCACATTAATTGTTTTGGTCAGTGCTAAAGGGTATTTTCCTACAACGCCATACTTCAATTTAAATAACAAATGCCAAACTA
This sequence comes from Euphysa ruthae, assembly GCA_035046665.1. NCBI lineage: Eukaryota > Metazoa > Cnidaria > Hydrozoa > Anthoathecata > Corymorphidae > Euphysa > Euphysa ruthae. The sequence continues at coordinate 13,058 of JAUZNK010005527.1, forward strand.
AATCAAAAACCTTGAAGAATATAATGAAATTTCCTGGTGCATCGGAATGTTCGTAAATTTTACGAGTTAGCTATTTATTTAGTCTAAGAATCACCATTCCTAAACTCAGGTTACAGTTTTAATGATGATTCTATCTATACAACTGACTTCAATTCCGGCAAAAGCAATTCATACATATTTATTATGCCGCATATAATTATTTTCTTGTTTAAGATGTGAATTTTGTGTTCAGTAATCTGTGTGAAAATTAACTATTAAGTATTAACTGAGCGCATTACTAATATTCACTTTTATTTTTTCCGAATAGGTTAATCTTATTTTTCGAAAATTTCTTTTGATTCGGACATATTTAGCTAAGGGCAAATTGCTCCATTATAGAGCCACCCTCTCTAATTTTTAGGCTCGATAATACCCCTTAAAATGTTAGTAAGTTAATATAAAAGTTAATTAAGAAAAATTATATTTCTGAAAAAAAATGGTGGTTAACCCGTTGAAAGCAAAAAAAAAAAAGAAGAAGAGTAGGTGCTTACACCATCCCAAGTGTAAGGCATATTTAATTTCAGCCGTCCAAAAGTTTAAGATATTTATAAAGGGTTAATTATTGTTTTAAACAAGACACCTTTTATATTTGCTTTACCTTGCGGTCAAAGGTCAGAAAACTATTTTCCACAACGTTATTTGGGTCATATATTATATTATCGTTTCTTTTAAAACAGCATTACCAATGTTTATTGCAATAAACATCCTCTGAAAATTTCATTAAAAAATCTTTAACGGTTATTGAGAAGGTTTGACGGGCTCGCTCAAGATGGAATTCACTTGTTGAACGAAAATCATTTTCATATGAATTTGAAGGGAAAACAAATTGTTTTGATTGTCTTTCGGACAATACAGACATTGTTTTTAAATAATGGCTGAATCAATTGGTTATCCTTGTTTTTCTATTAATAGAGAACAACTTTCAAAAGCATAAAGAGCATAAGTATGCAAAGGGAAAAGGGTGTGATTCGTTTGATTTTAATTCTCATTATGATAGTTCTGGTCAACCTACTGGTTTCCATTTTTTTAAATTTTCTCAGCAATGTCCAGAAAAGACTTAGTGGTGTAACCTTGTCAAGCAACAGGATGGTAAAGATTTTTTTAATGTAGCTGCGAATATGTTTTGGTATGACAGGCATTTTTTTTGGAAAGTCGTCTGTGATGGAAATTCATACAAAGTTCTCTTCCCGGCTGGCAACTACCAAGTGCACTATCAATGTTTAAACCAAAAGTATGTGACCATCCACCCGTAATAAAATGTAAAGGAAAAATTCAAATCGTTAACAGAGTTTTCGAAACTAATAAAAACAACAACAACAATTAATAATGAACCAAAATTTATAAACATTAGCACCCAAGTTGATTTTTCTTATTTCAACGATGCCTACTATTTTCCAAATAACAATGAATTAATTGGTGTGCATGGTAATGAAACTTTATGAAACTATTGATTAACAGTTGATCTTTGAAAGCTTGTACAATAGGAAACTGACACTTTTTTGAAAAACTGACTACGTTTCACTTTTGCTAAAAGTATTTATACCCTAACAAGTAATACATAATACAACAGGGTTGCATTTAAAAGCAAATTTAAAATCCATCAGTTAATACATTTTTTTGTCATTTTTCATGATCGGAAGATGTGATATAGGTTAATTTTCACCCGATAAGCAATAATACGTTAAGAGAAATCGCTTAGAGTTTAAATGCAAACAATTTTTAGCTTGATAACTACCAGACCTCATTGCGTCTGAAACATGTCTAAATTGTTTAAGTTATTTGACAACCCTTTGATTTCATTATGAAATAGTAGTTTAAGATTGTGTGCCTCTCGACGTAGAAAAAATGAGGGCAAAAATTGTCTGGACCGAATGTCTACATGAATTAACTAAAATTTTTTATTATATTTATTCTTATATTTTTTCATGAATTTAGTTTTTTGGAAATATCCAGGGTTTTTCACCTGGGGGTCGAAATCCACCTCCTGGGCATGAAAGGAGTAACCTGAATTTTTTCTTAAATTTTCCTAATTTTGATGACAATGGCTATATTTTGCAGGTAAAACCAGATGTATCTTTGCAAATCCTATTTTTAAGATTCCTTCCTATGGAACGTTTTACTTACATTGCATTCTATTCTCTTTCAAATGTGTTGAATTTGCATTACTTTAAAACTTTTAATCATTGTTTACCTACCTTAAGTGTTGAAAATTTCGAGGACAGAAAATTGAGCGAATTTTGCGATTTTCGTTCAATTCGCGAAATTAAATTCTCGTGAAAAATCTCTTTTTAAGAAGACTTTCCACTCTATTTCACTTTTTCCCTGAACTGAGACCAAAAGCAGAACAAGAGAAAAGTCGGTTTTGAAAATAAAACGGATAATTCCTCAGTCAATTAAACCTGTTCCTAAACTTTTAATTTTCTTTGGTGCAGAAGGTTGAGACACAGAGAGCATATTGCAGATATATTGTGAAGGAACATGTCTCTTCTTTTCTTATTTCGTTTTGCTACTACTTATTGTAGTTTTATTAGATTTAACAATATTTTTTGATACCGAAACTACGGGTATTTTAGATATTGTTGATACAAAGATTTACCCGACGATAACTTCATTCTGAGGCTCCTCATACTTTTCTGTCACAAGTATTTTATATATCTCAAAAATGAGTTTGTTGGTATCTGTCCTTGGTATTATTTCTACAAAACTACAAGGTGTCTCTAAACCACTTGGATCAATGGTGATTGCCTATGCTTTGATAATGAAAGCTTTTTATTATAAAACCATCGAAAGGGTTTTCATTCTCATAACCACAATGAAGTTTTTCACTTTTCACTGGTTGCCAAGTCTTTTGATAAAAGTGAAAGCCACACATTGCAGTTGAAAAAGTGAATTGTTGGTTGCATCACACATTCTTGTTTGATCAGCAAAGAAATTTGTTTTGTTTCTCTTTTATTTCATTAAAACATTTTTGCACACAGAGCAATAAGAATACGATTTTTAAAAGTGTTTTGATCTATCTGCAAATACACACAGAAGTATTTGATAGGTTTAATAATAATATCAAAATGTCGTTTTTATATGCGTTAAAAAAACTACAAGAGAAGGAAGCAAAAGAGGTTTCTCCCGAAGTGGTTGAAATAGACAGGGAAAGGGAATAGTGTTGCAGTACAGGTAAAAAACTATTTTAAATAAAAAAAAATTTTACCCTTTAACCTGTTTTAGAGATCCTGAGCTAGCGATTCATGATTTAAATGACCTTCACTTTTTCAGGGTTTTTTAAATAGCTTGAAAGGACTCTCCCGAACCTATTTTAGAGGCAAGTTGGTAAATTTTTACCAAAAAATACTGCTTACTTCTAATATCAATGAGAATAAATAGAATTACGTTACATAAAACATTTTAGGTTCAGGGGATTTATATATCTATCTAGTTGATCATTGCAAAGTTTCCTAGAGATTTGAGTAGTTACTGAGCTATAACCTCTGGACCTTTTGCCTTTTTTTGGTATAAATAACTCGTTAATTATCCACATAATTAATTCTTATTATTTATTTTTGTTTCTTTATATTTAATAAACACTTCTATCATGAAATATATCATTAAAGTTAATAGAACACGATTTAGTAATTTTTTTTTGTTGTGAAACCACCTTGATTTCCTGATTTTAGATATTTGTTAGGGTTCTTTTAAAAACTTTTTGTCGATTTCCAGGATTTAACTTTCCTGTATACGATGACTTCAAGTGAGAGTTGTTTTACGTTTACAGATAACAGAGGACCTAACACACAGGAACTAAGCCTTGGAGAATTGGGCAGTGTCGCTGCTTTCAAGGCCTCGAAATCGGCCAAAGGGAACGTTTGGGAAAAATATGCAACTTACACCAGTGCGGAAACGTGTAATATTAGAAAATAAACAAATGAAATATGAATAGCTAAAGCGTAAAGAGAATTGCGAAATAAAATATTGAATTTAAACGAAAGCACCGTGCGAAAATTTACTAAAAAAATACAAAAATGAATTGAAATAAGCTTCACGAGAAAAATGAACACCGAAAAGCTTAATGGAAATTCAAAAACCTGGACGGCCTATGCTGCTAAGAAGATTAGACGAAATGGTGCGTAATTACCGATCGGTAACACGACAGTGTTATGGGTTGGTTTCTAGTGTTGTTGCGAAAGCGATAGCAAAAGTGTTAATCAAATGTACTCCCCAACTCAACTTGGATCATATTAACCCAGTTGGAACACCAACGTTAAAACAATGCCGCAAACTGAACGCATTTAACATAGAATCTACATCAGTATATAGCAGAAATAGAAAAAAAGTCGAAACTATATATTTCTATTCTTCTATTCAAAACTCTCACCCTAGGCTATATTTGAGCACCCTAAAAGATATTCAACTTGTCATATTTAATTGATAGAAAATTTGTGCAAAATTTGTTAGCCATATAATGACTATGTAAGGTGAAATGATAAAATTTCTAAATTTGCCACAATGTTTAAACGTTTAAACGTTTAAGAGTTTGACGCCTTAAAGGGTTGCATTAACGTTTTTAAGAGTTAGATGCTCAACAATGATAACACTGTACAGCCCAGTTCTTTCAAACTTCACTTGTCCTTTGTTTCATAACATGCTATAGCTGTTCTATAAGCCATTGTTCAACAATCTAGAAAAATAATACAAAATTCAAATACAAAACAACAATTATGAACCATAAATATATGAGGGTATAAATGACTTCTATGGATGGTGTCTTCGTGCACTCATTGTATATACTTTTTACGACTGAAAATGCAAACCAACAGATAATAACTCTTAACTCACTCTTTTTGGAAAAACACACATGAATATTTTTATCGTAAATAGAAAAATATTCATAAGTTGATTAGTAATGTCTTTTATTATGGAAGAAGATAACGGGTAATAAAAAGTTAGTTAAATGGTAAAAAATTGTTTTTTAGATCCTGAAATAATAAGTAGAAACGAGAAAGATTGCCATTGCAACAATTATACCTTTGCATAACATATTTAGTGGTTTGTTTCACATTATCACCACCCATCTTTGGCAGTTTTTTGCTTAGTTTAAGTCGCGTCGGCTACCAGACTTAAAAAATCACTTTTAATAGATTACGAAAGACAATAAAGGCTGAAACGGAATATCTTTTTATCAAATAGAACTTCTTTGGTTTTTAGCTGTTTACCATAATAAAAGCTGGATTTATCTGATAATTTATATATGATAATTTGTTCTTATAACATATCAAATCGGAAGCATATTGTTCATACAGTACCATTTATTCAAACTCATTCATTACGGTTAAAGAGTCCAGCAACTTGATTTGCGGCATTTCATTTTCCGAACCATATGTGATAAGGTTTGATAATAGCTGTTTCATTCCAAGTAAATGACTTCCATCTGGAATTCTAAATACAAAAGTACACTACAGGTATAGAATATTGTGTAAGTGTAACAAATATGTTGGTCTACGCTATGCACGACTATCACTTCTATAAAAATCAACATATACATCTTAACATTGCATGAGCTTAAAACCACTTTTTGTTCATATGATGACAAAAAAGTTTTTTAGTCACTGAAAGGTTATTAAAATTTATTTTTATTTTTTGTTCAAGTGAATAATAAACTTATTTGTGGCAAAATAATGGGTTTACCAAACAAATATGAATGTCAATTTTTATCTCAAATTTTAACAGTCAAGTTTCTGCTCCAAACCATTAGATTATTGGCCAATCAAAAGTTTCCAGAGGAATCTACACCACAATCCCTCACTTCTCTTTTTGTGGGTATCTCAACATACTTCAACTCAAATATTAATTATTCTGTATAAGTCGCTACTTTCGTCAATATGTGGAACTTCTGGCTGTTAGCGGAATCTTTCCTAAAGTCAGAATCTCCTGATCACTTCATCGGTTTGTTTGCTGATAAACGTAAACACAATATGCTTACTGATTTATATTTATCTAGGCATTACCAAATTATAATAAGAGTTGATTATTATTTGTGTGTATTATGCGAATAATGAGAAAGAATTGTTCGTTTCATGACCATGTTTCTTCTATTAAAACTGATCTCACTTGATGTGATATCAGTATTTTTTGCTATATATTTATTACAAACAATGTTGTTGTACTTTATTTATCTTCCATTTTCCCCACCCAAATTATGCAAAATCCATTTCAAATACAGAATCAATTCGGGATTATGAAGATTTATACACAATATATCCTTAGATTTATCAGAAGAAGGAAATATTCTGCTGTTTGGATCTTGTCTCTAAAAAATTTTGTTTTTTAGGGTGTCTTAAAAAAGTCAAAAACTAAAAAGATTAAAAGACTGTTACAATTTTTCAATTTTAGATTCAGTTTGATTTTGGTATTTCTCATTCTTAGTCGAAATTTCTGACCAAAATTGTGACTTTTAAAGAATGAAATAATCGTGAGACTATTTACTTTTGCAAAATGGCAAAATTTTGCAAATAATGTTATAAAACGAAATCAAACTGTATATCTCCACTCAAATTTATACTTACCTTATTCTGACTGTGAATCATCATCAGTTTCAGCAGCGGTGGTGAAATCATAATTTTGACACAGATGGAGATCTAAGAATATATATAGCTAAACATGAAAACTACATGATAACAAAGTGGTCAGCAACCTTTACACTATAGATATCTTAATTTAATTAAATAATCAAATTTTGCCAAATAAATAACTTTTGCTTGGTCAACTTAAAACTATTTATCTCCAGCCCTATGTATGTCAACAAAAAACTGAATGTAACCCAATCAACAAAGTCACTCACTCTTCTTATGCCCTTCTTTCGCCTGTTACTACCCCATCTTCCCCGTTGATTGCTTTTGAGTCAAAACTTAATGAAAAATTTACCTCCTCTACATTTCATCTTTTTCAATTTAAATTTATGCCAGTTGGGCTGCAGTTCATGCATCTCTTTGAACGAATACATTCTGTCATTTAAGGACGACGGCCAATACAAATATCCATCAATTGCCAAACACTCCGGTAAAATACCTTCTATAACCTGACCATTTTCAATCCAAACAGCTCATATACACATACTGTTACAAAATTGAATGTTACCTTATTGAGATCAAAGTTTGAAAAAATAAGGGCGTCTATAAGATGGGTGCAATGACAATAACATAAAAAGTAAAAAGAACAATAAAAAGATTTCCAAATAATGGGGGGAAAAAAACATATTGAACATAGAATAGACATATAATAAACTAACTAATTTCAGACTAGAATGATTTTCAGAGCTTCAGTTATAGCAGTGCAAAGTTTTCGCGATTTGTGGGGGCAAAAAAAAAAAAACGAATTCAAAACTCGGCAAAGGTCGATTAAAGCCTCATCAACTCGTTTCTCATCTCGTCAACTCGTTAAAAGTTTATTAGAATACATGGAAAGATGAATTACAAAAACGTCGTTTGTTGTATTTTATGTAAAAATTTTTTTAACAGCAAAGTTGACATCAAAAAAAAAAAAATAATACATATATTAGCAAAGTTGATGATATCTAAATAAAGCCAAAAATTGAACAACAGCGCAAAATTAAATTAAATATCCAGTATGATGGCCCACACACGTGGTTATATGTTTAAGTGCTGGTTTACCAGTACTTACACGTAAACCCGATTTGTAGTGGTAAAGTGAAAAGTTGTTAGCATTTTCTATATTGTAAAAATAAAAATAATTAATAAGAATACAACTCATTATAACTTTAGTGGCAACAACCAATCTTTCGTGGTGATGAAACTTGAATAAAAAACTCTCACTTGTTATGGAAATCTAGAAAATCATTGAACTCATTAACAGTATTTTCTCTTGTCCAATCAAAAATTGTTCTAATGAGTCAAAATTTGTCTCTGTTATTGAAAATGTAGTGAAATAAACGCACACACACACACACAACGTTGATACAATCTAGTATATTTTCAATCTAGTTGACAAACCACTAACTTTGAAATTTCGTCGAACAAAAACTATTTGTTGACGTTAATATTTGGTTGATTTTTCATCGCAACTTCAGACGACCAAATATTAATGTTGATATTTGGTCGTCCCATGTCGCAACGAAAAATCAACCAACGTTAATACAACGTCCCGTACCCGCTGGAGTGGTTGCAAGGATGGGGAAAAAATTTATTTTCTGGATGGGATATGTGAAATGAATGAAAACTACCTCAAAAGTGCAGATTCCAGAGGTTGTTTTAATAGAAGCAGCGCTTATCTTCCAGCATAAAGTCGCAAAAATTGTTGAAAGTAACAACATTCCGGATTTTAAGATTTCAAATCTCCACGAGACCTCATCAAAGTTTGTTTCTTCAGCAAGTACAACACTAGCTCCGCGTGGTGAAAAGTCGATTCCTATTGCTGGATCATCCGAAAGGAGAGCCATTACGGCGGCGCTTATCATCATTTCTTACCAGTGCAGCTGATTAATCAAGGGATTGCAGTCCAAAATTTACCCCGGTTTGAATTCCCCAATCGTTGTCAATAAGCATGAATCCTAAACATTTTAGTAACACTGCTGAGACATTAAAAGTTATTGATGAATTTATTCCATCTTACCTAACCAGCAAAAAGAGTAAAATGAGCTATGTCTTTCTTTTGATCAATCAGTCATTTTAATAATGGATGTGTTTAGAGGACAGATGACTGAGGATGTCTTGGAGAAAATTGAAATGTAGCAAAATGTTCCTGGTCAGAATTCCTGCAAATATAACTTATATCTTCCAACTCTTGGATCTTACGGTAAATGGTTATTTTAAGCAGTATATGAAAGTGAAATTTAGTTTATGGTATTCAGATCAAATATCACAGGTATTTGAAAACTGAGAGGAGCTCGAATATATTATCGTTTCGTTCAGAACAACCAGATTCAAGCCATGGCACGCTAAGTGGTTTATGGAAATTAATAACAATATCACTACAGGAGAAAAGAAAGTAATCATTGCATCCGAGAGGACTGGAATTACACATGGTTTGGAACTACAATAATCTTCCTGAATTAGACCCATTATACCCATTTGCTGAATTTTCACGCCTTGTTAACAGCGATGAAGTACCAAATTATTCTTTACTAGATGAAGACTATCTAATGAAAGAATGGATTCTGATGATTCTGACTGGGAAGAAGATTTCGATAGAAATGTGCTTGAAGATGGTTTACATTGATTTTAACTATAAAAAATAATGGTCAAGTTTTATCTTTGATATCTTTTCAATCTTACCTCGTAAATTTCCAACCTCCAATGAATTAGTAATAGTGCCAAAGTGTTCTGTGTAAAAAAAAAAAAAAAAAAAATTAAAAACACGAATGATTTCAACATTTCATGAAATTAAAATCATGCGAAAAATTTTTTTTGACAGAAGTCGCGAAATTAAATTCTCGTGAACTATCGATTTTTTTCGATTCACGAAATAAATTTTGGCTAAAATTTCGACCCTTAAGGTACTAGTATTTAGATTGAAACATGAGTATTCCAAGTCAGAAAATTATGACTTTAGTTGAAGTCTTGGATAATATTGATTTTTTTTTCCGGAAAAGAAAGAGAGAGGTCCAATTAAATCACAAACGACTTTTTATTTTGCGCCACCAAACGAGGCAGACGGCGATTTTTCAGAAGAGGACAGTGCAGATGAAGGTTGTGCAGAGTTCGATGTAAACAAGCTTGGGCGGAAGTTACTTAGTGCAGAAGCAGAGGTGTATCAAAAAGGGACGGCACTAGAAATATAACCTATAGGTGTAAGGTATATAGTTATTTGATTGGCATATAATTTTCCATAGATAAACTGTAAAGTAATTTAAATTTGTTATATATTTTGCGTAAAAAATATCTGTGTGGTTTTTTTCCTTATTTGTCAAAATCTGCCCGTGTAAACCTGTGATACAACTTGTTATCCGAAGAAATACATTGCATGGCTTAAGAAGCAAACTGCTCTATCACTTTTTGAACAACGGGTTAAGGAAAGAATGTGCCTGTGATTAACGCTGTGATTAACGATGCTATAACAGAGGAGGTAGAACAAGAAAAAAAACAATGAATCAAAACAAACACTGGTAATATATTTCTTTCCATCAATACATTTTTCAGTTTTATGTTTTCTGGCAGGGTAGGTAACACTTTGGTTTCTGTCATGGAGATGCGGATTCTATCCCCCTAAGAGAACAATAATTTTCTTTACACTCAACTCAAATGGGAGCTCTAAGTAGACCAGAATCAAATCCGTGGACCCTTCTGGAAATATAGCCAAAGTACTTTACATTTTTAGGAAAAAGAACCAGCTACGAAAAAGTCAAGAGATAATTCGAAACAGTTCAAGAAAAATGTATCTATCACCACAGATAGAACAAGATCAGGAACAAAACCAGGAACAAAATTAGGAAAATAGAGCGCTGAAGAACAAATAAGTTGGAAAAACTTAGATTTTCTGATAAATATAGTGTACTGGAAAAGGTATGAAGAGCTCGAGATTGCCAAGATCAAAACGTTAACATAAATAGAACTTCTATCCAAACAAAAAAATGGTGATGGCCTTTGTTTTCCTGGGGCATTGGTGTAAACATATAAAATGCATGATTTAATCGTATTGCTCACCCAACTTGGAATCTTTTTGATTTCAGAAGTTACATAGCAAGATATCTACTTCAAGTCAACAATGGAACAGTACGTTACGCTACAGAGCCAAATCTTCTGAGCTGAGTTGAGATACTGCCAGCAGCATTTAGTTGATGATGTTCCTTTCAAAAAGCTCGTCGCTCAAAGTCTGCAAACTGAAAACCTAAGCTATTTGCACAACTTGCCAAATCCACTTACACATGAAGTGCTTTGTTTTCTACCACATATCATAGGTTGTTTAGTACCATGACATTACCATTCTTTATTGTGGGTCGAAATCACATATAGAAATCAGTTTGAGGAACTATTTGGCCGTAAAGCGAGCTCAATGGATACATAAACTAAACCCATAGTGTTAATTTGTAACTGTCTTCAGTATATTTTGTGTCGTTTTGATTGACAAAATGGTTCACATTTGCATTTTACATTCATTTTAATATTTAAAAAATTTTCCAAGTTGGTCCTTCCAATTGATGCAACTGCGTGTAAGGAAGTTTCCTTAAGTAACTATTTATCTTTTAAATATTCACAAGTCATTTTAATATGAATATTCCAATGAGTTCACCACTTTATTGCTTTTCATATAAAACTACATTACAGTCCGGCGGCAAAGATCTATGTTATTTTAAATGCTCGGTTTTCTACCTTGGGGATTATGCAAACCTTATAGTCTCCGTGAATTAAATGCTTCGGATAGATAGAACTTAAACATAAAGTGGCTTTGTTCCTCATGCATTCATTTTGATACTCAGTCTATAAAAATACCAATCCCGGAATTCCGTTGCAGCCTCAAGTATTATTTTAGTTCTTATGAATATAATTCTGTTCATTCTAACTTATTATATGTTTTAAATAATCATGTTCCTCTTAAACTTGAAGGAAAGGAAGTTCGTGGTAATAATAAGCCATTTTTAATTAAAACTATCAGAGATCAGAAATCTGGAAAAGTTCACGTGTTAAAAACATAATCATTTTGGACTGGAAACTGATTTAAATAATTTTAAAAAGCAGAGTCTGTGGACTCATCAGATGAGTAAAGTTCTAATTCTAATTGACTTTTCTAAAGTATTTGATTGTATCCAACATGTCGTTTTTCTAGCCAAGTTTGAGGCCTATGGGTTCTTAAAACTTAGTTTACTTTTGATGAAGAGTTATCTGAAAGGACGTAAACAGAGAGTAACAATAAGCTCTACATATAGAAGATGGCTTGAGGTACTTTATGGAGTTCCTCAAGGGTCAATCTCAGGCTCTATTTTATGTAATATTTTTATAAATGAATTTTTCCTTTTTGAATTAAACTGTATATGCACTTGCTTTTCTATAAACTTCCTTGTCGATAACCCTTCAAAATTCAAACTGATGTTTCTTGAAAAAAAAACTCCTGACTCCAAATTTATCTTTATTTATTTGCGGTGAAAAGTTTGTTGCAAAAAACGAGGTTGAACTTTTAGGTGTAAAAATAGGAAACTGTATGCTATTATACATCTGAGAAAATTTTTATCGAGCAAGATTACTAGTTTATGCTCATGTTCTATCATGTTTTCGTTATTGTCCTCTGATATGGATGTTTTGTTTCAAAAAATAAAAGCATCTTATAGTCAGAATTCATAATAGGGCATTAAGAACAATCTACCATAACTTTGCTCTTGATCTTGATGAATTGTTAATTATTGACAAAAGTTTTAGTGTCCACACAAGACATTTAAAGTTTTTGATGACTGAAATTTTTAGGCTAATCCATCATATGAGTCCTAAACTAATTTAAGACTTTATCTGTGAAATATGTATCGCGTAAGAAAGAAGCACCTTTGCATTAAATGTTCCTCCCGCTCTTTCCACGACCTATGAAACAAACTCATTCCAGTTTAAAGGCTTATTTGGAACTCACTTCAAAATTTTATTAAAACTTCTCCCTCTTTGTATATTTTTAAACGGCGATTTAAAGGACAAGGAAAAATTTGTTTGTGTAAATGTTGTTTGTAATGTTCCGTTTGTCGAATTGTGTTAGTATTTAGAAATATTTTATAATTATTATATTTAACTACGTCTAAATTTATTGAATTGAATTGTATAGTTTCTGCGTCCCTAGAAATATTCAATAAACTCTACCCATTTTTAAAGTTTTCTCCTTCGAATGAATGATATACTATACTCAATATACTATTTTAATAAATTGCAGTAATTAGACATGGAAAGATCATTAAAAAATTTCAAATGCAAGAATTGTACAAGAATAATTTTAATAC
>JAUZNK010005538.1:0-26005 GCA_035046665.1 Euphysa ruthae
GAATATCTGGTTATACGTACGTTATACATACGTACATACATACATACATACATACATGCGTACATACATACATACATACATACGTACATACATACATACATACATACATACATACATACATACATATACACACACACAGACACAGACACACACACAGACACAGACACTCACACACACACACACACACACACACACAGACACAGACACAGACACTCACACACACACACACAGACACAGACACAGACACATACAGAATTTAGGTAGAATAAGAATAATAAAAACTATCTTTAATATTTTTCTCTAAACCAATAAAATTTTTCAGGAAAAAATAAAAACTCACACTTAGTTTATCTGACCACTTTGGGTGTTTTTGTTCACTGTTAGGATCAACTTGAGTAACAAATGTTGTATTGTCTTCATTAGATTCCTTTGGAAAAAACATAGATTGTAATTAGAAAAGTTTTGTAAAATGAAATTCCACGACTTACATCATGCTGTCATACACATATGTTACACATATTGCATGCTAGTGTATATTACATATAATAGCTTCATATTTCGAATAATAAAGAAATTTCATTTTTATGTAAAAATTATGTCATATTTGGCCATGTATTTTTGATCTGACATCGAGAATTTTTGTTATTTATCGATGTTGAAATCACGTCTAATAAGTGTCAGATCAGCGTCCGTATATTCCGTTTGACCAAAATCAAAACTACATAATAACGACGCTGTTGATATTGTAGAAATGGCATAATAAGGAATTAAAAAGTTTCAGAATTTTTTTTGTTTTTTAGCCTAAAATGAACTAGTTTCAAAGGTCTGGGGAACATGAATTTTCGGCAGGTGCCCATATGGGTAAAATTTTTTTTCTCTTTAATCCTTTAACTTCATTCAATATTTCAAAAAAATAACAAACAGGTTTCGATAAACTTTTAAAAGATATTGTATTTAGGCCAAAATTGTTTAAGGAGATAACCCTTTAAAATTTATCAAAACACAAAAGTAACCACAAATTAAAATAAATTCTCAAAAATTGCACAAAATTTTAACCAAAGCAAAAAAATAATTTTAGAAAAATATTGAAAAATGTAATTTTTTTAACAAGTTTGACAGAGTTCACGACTCAGGTCGAGAAAACGAGAATTTTTACTTAGTGGACGCAAAAGATGTCCTCTATGGTCCTTTAAAATATTAAACTTGTTATAAAGTCTAAAATAATCTTTTTACCGGTCTTGGGGACTAGGCTTAATATAATTTTCAAAAAGGCTGACATAACAAATCTATCAAAAATAAAATTTTCTAACATAGCACAAAATTTCAGAATATTTGGAGAGTAAAATTTGGAGAAAAATCAAAAAACACTGATACTTGCTTTTTTTAGGTGATAAATTGTAACAGGAATTTCCGGCAGATGTCCATTTGGGTTAAAAGACTACTTTTTCTATTTTTCAGATTCCAAATTAAATTCTGGAAAAGTAAGCTCCATTTTGGCATGTGATATTTTGTCCGATTCATATCAAACGAAGTGCACATTCTTGTGAATTTCATTCTAGTGCTTGCAAAATTTTAAAAAATGACACTAACTAGTAACAAAGTAAAAACAGATACACTGTTTTAGCAATGTATTTAGGATTTGTATATTGTATGGCTTCATTGAGAGTACAATAGCTTAGTACTTAGCCTAAATAGAACAAATATTTGACATCTGTATGTCTTGTATATTTTGTTTCCAAGAATAACTGAATTTTCAGTTAGCGAAAAATGGAATTACATGTACAGATTAATTAGAGAATGCCTTTAGAAATTCATTGCAATTGCAGTTCTTTTATTGGTTTTGTTAAGATAAGTATAAAGTGAATCATTTACAGCTAAAAGGGTTGTGTTAAATGACTGGTCCTGATTATCCTCGTCAATGTTCAACATTTTCCTAAATTAATTTTATCAGTATCATAAACAAATAATTCTATTAAAATTCTACATGTCTTATGGAAATAAATTATGGTGTTTCTGGATGGAGTTATTTTTGAGGGTGTGACAAGATACTGAGGAAGATGATTTTTTCTGAAATTGACTACAAATGTCACCAAGAGGAAAGAGTTTTAATAATAAAAAAAGAGAAAGAAAAAAAAATCAAAATAAAGATGAAAGTGAGAAATAGAAAATATTTAATAATAAGAGTAACAAAATAAACAAAAAATGCTTTAACTTTTTTTACCTAGTAAGTAAAAGGCAATCCAAATAAAATTAGCATATAACTCTGTAATGCCTTCAGAGCAATGAATAAGAAAACAAATATTATATATACATACAGATATGTACATTTTAAAGCAGTCAGTTTAACATAATACTATGTACAAACACACAACTGCATAAATTCTTACTAATCTAATCAGGTCTCGCCATCAATGTACAAACCACCCTAAGCTCTACAGCAGAGTACGGTTAGTTAAACAAGATCTGCTTTGTGGCTGAGCAAGTGAAAACAGTGGTTTATAAATTTGGCTTTAAGATTTCAATTAACATCCGGAAATATTAAGTGAAACAAATTCTTTTTTGCGTTAACTTTCACTTTGACTTTCCAAAATTCAAGTAGCTTCAATATTTCATTTATCAATACCACACATAGATTTAATTTTTTTGTCTATATTTTTGTACAGACTTTTTTTTTTTTTTTAATTTGTGGATGTAAACTTGACCTTTGCTAGTAGACCGTTGTCCTCTCTAATAGGACTACTACTAGAGTGGTAATTTTCTCGCTCTAATTTGAAAGTTTTTTTTGCAATGTTAAAAGTTTTGTAAAGATTTTCACGAAGTTTTTTTTAACATTGATGTTCGTTATTTGTGGCTACAAAATTTTAGTGCAGCTTTTAGCGCAATCAATGCTTTCATTTTTTTCGGTAATCGTTTGTTTTGCTAACCACATGTTTTGACAGATGCTCGATCTGATGGTGGTGTTCATTTTTCCAAAAAAGTCTCTTTATAATCGACCTTCACTTGGCTTAAGGCAGTAAGTAACACAAAAGTATTGCTATAACTAAGTAAAAGGAAGCAAGTCACAATTACTTTTTCGGTAAAAAGAAGGAAGTTGCAAAATAATCTCAATGGCTTCTTTTACAATGTTTTTAAAACATTGCAATAACCAAACATTCCAATGTTAATTTTGATGGTGATAATTGTAATTTGCATACTTAATTGATACCTTTCACAGTTGATCTATTGATAAAATGAATGCATCTGAATTTTTCAGGCAACTACAGATCGCATAAGTTTTCTTTACATTAGTATTGATTTATTACTTAACTCGCTAATATAATTAACGACATGTTTCATAAGCAAGGAAAATGTACAAGACACCTTCAACCGAAGCTCTCCAAATGGATAGGTAGAAACATCTTTTTATTTTCAATATATCCGTTCAACCATTTGTCTGGATTCTAGATTAGGTCAGCAAAAACAGTTAAAAAATTGATTTAGGAGAATCAAGGACTGTTTTTGTTAATTTATACAAAGGATGATAAAATCACATCACAACCTTTTCAAAGTAACTGTTAAAAGCTTTTTGTAATAGCTTATAGCATTTACTTGTGCTTTATTGAATTTTAGTTCCGAATGTCAGAATGGACCGGTAGTTCTTCGACTGAATTTTATGAAACTGGCAGGTACATTGTTATTCATTTTTGATTATTTGATATTTAAGGTGGTACATCAGGAAATAAATAAAATCCTTTCAACAAAGATTCTTATTGGTTAAAGATATGTTTAAAGATGATACTATACAAAATAATATGAAAATTTAGACCAAATGTTTTTTTTTCCCTTTCTATTTTTTTCATAATGGTGGAAAAGTCGTGTAACTTACACATAAAACTATACAATTTCATGACATGATAAACAGGTTATGGCTGATATATGAAACCTGAAACTTAACACGATTTTACAATGATAGAATTTCAAAATTCTTTTTAAATTGAATGAGTTACAACACTTTTACCAGGGAAGGTGATATCACTCACAAAAGTCATACCATGTTAGAAATGCCATAGCTTGGATTAGGCAAGTAGTTATAAAAATCCTATCAGCTAAATGAATAGTATATGACAAAAGATTCCTGAAAAGAAGGCAAATAAATTAGGTTTTGTAATGGTTTGTAGGGGAGAGTGGTCCATTGCTATAGCGTTGCTAAGGATTAAGACAACTACACCAGTTTTAATGCAAATAAACTGACTTTTACTTTCCTTATGATAAAAATAATTTAATACACTCAAAAAGAAGGTTGAAGTATTTAGAGGCTTGGTTATTAAACCAATGGAAAATTAAAAACAGTTGCCATAGTAAATTTATAAGAATTACCATATCTCTTAATAAAATTTTAATAGGACTGAAAAACGCTTACTTCAGAAAAATCAACGCTTACATTTTCAGATAGATTGGGATCTGTTTAGGGCCTGAACCCAGTAGCATTTTGAAATTATCGGAAACAATATTTCTAGCATCCTTTTCAAAAATTGTCATTCTGGCCTGGGTACTAATTAATTTTGGGCTGAGTACTGACTAATCAATCTTTGCAATGAAAATACTGCTTACTAATTAACCTTATATATACTTGGAGAAATAAATTTTGCAATTAATTGCCTGTTCGTTGAACTAAAGTTATAGAAGAGTTCTTGCATGCTGTTAAAATGCCACTACAATTAGCTAAAAAATCGCATGACTTTATTACCTAAGAGTTTTGAAAATCAACTTTATCTTAAGCCAATTTATTCACTGCAAGAACTTATTCAGATTGAATTTAGGTTTGAAAAAAAAAAAGAAGCATTTTAAGTCCTAAAATATGAAATTCAGATCGTATCCAAATGATCGACCGACAAGCCTGATTTTTTTCCATAAGCAAAAGGAGATTTGATAAATCATATCTGTACCACCAACTAAACAAAATAAAGCCATGCTTCCTGCAATGTATCCAATCAAATAGGGTTAAAAAGAATAACTCAAAAAAGAAACCTGAGTTAAATTTAAAAATTTGGGTGCTTAAGCTAATTTATCAAATATAATAGCTAGAAAAAAAATTTTTTGATTGGAAAAAAGCCTGATACTTGCGCAAGCAAAAGCGAAATTCATCAGAAAGCAGTCAAGGAGAACTGACGCATAAGGGCAATGTTTATAAACCCTATAATACTTTACCTGCTGAATTTTTTTTCAGCTTATGTTAGCCAAATTTTTTGCTTCAAGAAACATTATGACCTTGAACTAATGTGTTCTCTTTTCCCATATTTTCAGCCCTTCTAGGCTACCATTTTGGGCTTTCAGGTCACATGATTTTTAGGATTAACTTTGTTTATAATTTATAATCAATTATTGTGTGGTCCAGCTCTAAAAATTTCTTGATATAGATATATTTATTTTTTAATGACTACCCCACTAACAATGAGTCAAGTTATAACATTTTTAAGAAGGAAAAATAAACTCACAAAAATATATGACGCAGGTGGTGACAGAAGAAACATAGCTAATGTAAAACCATTCCACTGAACATTTTGCGCACCCTCTAGTTTACACTAAAAACAATATAACAAACTATAAAATCTGTGGATTATCTGATTTCACGAGCTAGTTTTTAGTCAACTTATCTGTGAGTGGGCTCATGCACAGGAGATAAAACATTAACAGCTTGAATATTATGAACATAATTTTTTAATAAAAAAAAACAACATGTAACTAACCAATAGCACAAATTTAACGAAGCAACCTAAAAATATGTCCTCTAAACGTCAAAGCAATGCGCAGTTAAAGATTATCCCACAACCATCCCTAAATTTTGATATTTTATCTGTGCTGAAGATTCTGAAAATCAATCCAAGATAAATTAAAAACTTGTTTTGTTCTTATAATAACGACAGAGAGTAACCTTAAAAATTTACTTTTTTACCCTACACCAATTGGGAGAAGAGGGGAGTTTTAGTTTTGGTTAGAATTTGTGTAACAGAACTGATGTACGGTTACACTAAGTTCTTTAAAATATAATAGCGTTGAAAGCTTAAAATTTGTGTTTGAATTTTCTTAATACTCCAAGAAAACTAACCACCCCAAACCACCTTAGCAATTCAGCCCCAAAGCTAAAAAGTTCCTTAGCCCTTGGAATTTTCAAGTTTACGTAAAAGTTAAGGGTATAAGTTATGTACTTTGAATAATATCGTTAAATAAGAAATCATAACCAAACCTAAAAGTTACATAAATAACTTTACTTTTATCCTTGAAGATATAAAAAATATATATTTTGTAACATTGCATGTTTCATAGGGAAGAATATAAAACACACTGTAACAAAAATTGTTCCATCTCATTTGGATTTGTTCCAACCCACTTATATGCCCTCCACAAATTTTCAAAATATATATATTAAATTTATTGTTGTCAGTGTGTCAATGGAACATAAAAAAAAATTTCTGATATTCTGTTTTTGATAGCTTAAGAAATATCAAGATTTTTGATAAGCGTATTATTTTTGATTTGTGCCCGTAACTCATTTTCTTTATGTATTAATTCATTAACTAATTAAAAATAATTAATTAATTAAAAAAATATACCATACATAAAATCCAAATGATGAGCTGTACTTTGCAAAGAATCTGGTGGAAAACAAAAATGGATTCTGTTCCTTAGCAAATTGTTCCTAAAATATTAATGAAAATGGATATAAAAGAAAAAAGGTAGCATGCTAAGTTTTGATGTGTATACGACGTCGTATAATCCAAAGAAACTGAATCATTGTTAATGAAAGATTCAAACATCTTCTACATAAAATATTATTGCATAAAACTTGAAAAAATTTATTTAATTAAACCTTGTTAAACTTCAAAATTTTTTTCAAACAATAGCTGCCGCTGTGCTACTTACTAAGGGAAAACTTTCTGTAGTTTCCACATTAATCAAATGAAGTCTTCTACAGTCAGATAGCTTTAATTTTGCCAGGTGATCAAAATCGCCATAAAAAGATCAAATCAGTCAAACGATGTCTTGTTTTTTACTAAATACTATCCAAACTCATAAAAAAAAAAAACAAAAAAAAATTTATTTACTTTATTCTGATAAATTTCCAGAAAACACAAAATTTTGCCAAAAAACAATGATGGAATTTTTCCTAAAACGGAAATTGGTGCAGACCCAAGTCTAAATTTGTTAAGGCACTAAATAAATATGTGTTTTTAATGACCAATGGTTTTATCAAGTGTCCAAAAATATATAACCCAACTTATCGACCTGTTTACTTACCATAAATGACTTAAAATACTTCAGTACTCAAAATATTCCCATCCATAGATAACCTACAGCACATGGCCGCCAAGTGTTGCACTATCAGTACAAATGCAATTCTTTATATATAATGAACGTAAACACTACCTTCAGCCAATTTAATCTGTTTTGTTCTGCTAAGTATTTCTTTGAGTCAGGAACAATTTTCTTTATCTTTTCTTCACATGCAATAACAGGGCGTTTTGACAATGTGTTCATTAGCTGCAAATCACTAACAGTTGGAACACACAATGTCGAATCGTATAAGCCTGAAATTTAAAAGTTGATCTCAAGTATTATTTGTACCAAAAATAAAAGGTAAAAGATAAGTTAAACCAAAATTACACGAAGGTTTAGATGAGTAAAAATTGAGATTTAATTTCTGTTAACAGTCAATTCTGGCAATAATTATTAAGTTATTCCCATGAGAATTGCACTAATTGCTAAATGAATGATTAAATTTAAATTTAAGATAAACTGCACTGTCATCAGCTAATCAAATTTAAGATAAACTGCACTGTCATAAGCCAATCAAATTTAAGATAAACTGCACTGTCATCAGCCAATCAAATTTAAGATAAACTGCACTGTCATCAGCCAATCAAATTTAGGATAAACTGCACTGTCATAAGCCAATCAAATTTTTTTGCTAAAGTAGGAAAGTTCAACAGAAAAAATCTTTTATTGTTATTTAGGCCTTTGTTACACAACAGGCACACTAATATAATTCACATATCAAGTAGGTTTATTACTTGCAAAAAACATTAAGAGTGTGTTAAGAATATTTAAATCGGAAATACTTTGAAAATGAAGAAAAAAGAACCATTGATATTGTATTTTAAATGCCCAAGAAAAAGTCCAATTTGAGGGCAATGAACAGTTAGTGGTCAATTAAATCTTTGAAATTGCCTAACAACATTCCTATAAACTCATCAACTGATTGGTTTAGTTTAGTCCACTCAAGAGTGCTTAAATTTGCGATTAATGGTATGGGATTTATAAATTATGTTAAGAAACCTAGAGCAGCTTATGTGGTTTGGGCAGATATAAATCTTAATAAAAACTAAAATCTTGCCATGGCCGTAAATTTCAGTGCAGGTCTATATTGGTCAAATAAAAAATAAAGTCCCTATGGTTACTTCATGCCTTTAGATAGCGACTCCTACTAACTACATAAACAAACTCTTTATTTTATTTTGCTAGGTTTACGTTATAAGTTTAAGATTTGGCAAATTTTCTTTATGGGATTATAGCAGTTTTGTTCAACTGACTTGTTTAGCTGACTTGCTCAACTGACATGTTTAGCAGGCTTGCTCAACTGACATGTTTAGCAGGCTTGCTCAACTGACATGCTTAGCAGGCTTGCTCAACTGACTTGTTTAGCTGGCTTGCTCAACTGACTTGTTTAGCTAGTTTGCTCAACTGACTTGTTTAGCTGGTTTGCTCAACTGACTTGTTTAGCTGACTTGCTCAACTGACTTTTTTAGCTGGCTTGCTCAACTGACTTGTTTAGCTGGCTTGCTCTAATACTGTATTTAAATATTTATATCGTCTATTGCTAAAAATTCCACCAGGCTTTTTCGTCTTTTAAAAGCTGTTTTCCAACAATGAAAAGAAATAAAATTTTTTAAAAATGATAGTATCTTTTCAATACACATAACAAAAAAAGAGCAAAGTACCATTTTAGGAATACTCTATAGATCCTATGGTTTAATTTCCTGTACAATAATAACACCATAATAAAAATTTTAAAAATCCACAAAGAAGCAAAATTTTCAAAACTTAAAAATATTTTGAATATTCACCATCATGATAAAAAGGTTTGGGAACTACTATTCCTTCTTCGATCCATCGGTCTTCTGGGAACTCACTTGCCATTTTCGGGTAACCATCTTGATGGCAGCTAGATGGCAGCACACGAACAAGAAGAGTACTGCATGGTACTGAGCTTTATAACAAGAAGAATGCATTAAAATCCAGATAAAACTATAAGTGATTGGGTGGATTCATACTAAAACTACTAAAAAAGTGATCAAGTGGATTCCTACTAAAGTAATAAAATGCTGACTAACAAACTCTATCTAACTTTTTCATATTATTCAAAGGTTAAATGGCTTCTTTACTTGTATGGACTTGAAATAAAGCTAATACCATGCTTTTACTCCAGTTAGAAATAAAATTAACAAACAAATATTTATGTCCAATATCTTGTGGAACAACTATTTAAAAAAAGAAAATTTTATGTGACTTATTTTCTTACTCGGAAAAAATATAAACAATAGAAAGGTTATACCAATTAATAATAATAAATTTATCCACACAAATCCATTTATCGGCATTTAATTTGCTTGTTTCATTGACCTTTCAGCAACAGTTACAAATATTTATGATTTATAATAATTTTTGAATGTTGCGAAAATGAAAACTTAGGTATAATGTCTAACTTTTGGCAGCACATCACTCTGTATCTAAATATAAGATATACTCAAAATAATTTCTTTACTTAGATCACGAGGTCATTAGATCATAGGTGAAGGGATCTATTTAAGGGATTTAAGGGATGTTTTTATTACTAATTAGAAAGAAATTAAAAATAGAAAACCAACATACTTTTTAAGACTGTTTTCATTATAAGTCTTTTCATCATCAATGTTTTGATATAACTTTAACTGCATATTTCCTGTGTTTAAACAACTTACATCACAGGTGTTATTGCATCCAGATAATGTACCTTCTTCGACAAATAGAGGGAGAATACAGTGTCCAAGAATTCTTACTTTCTTAAACACATCTTCCAGAATAAATACCTAAAATACACAGCCATCTCTATTAAGCATTTAGTAAGTTCAAAAAAAGAAAATCTTTTGAAGTCTCAAAAGAAAATAACAACAAATAGTAATTTCATCTCATTGAAAAATAACGCCTCAGTACAATCCATAAAATTTAACAAATTTTAATTTTCAATATACTTAATCTTACAATAAGTTTTCTTTTACGAACGATTTAACTCTAACCACTCCCATCACAAGGTAAAAATTGTTTAAAAAAAATGAAACAGCCTTGATTTTATATGTAGGGAACAGTTAGATTAAATACCTGAGCTGTAGAATAAAAATAAAAATTTTTCATGCAGTTTTTAAGTTTTGCAACCAGATCTAAAATGCATCATGCTCTAGGAAAAAACTAGGGGTTAAACAACAATGGAATAAACAGTTTTTATTAAAAACTACAAGCAATATTATCTAAGATGAAACCATTTTTATAAAAATCTAAATATATTCACGTAATAGTGATAGTTGTTATATTTAACGTGGGGAACCCACAAATTGCTGAGACAATATTTCCAGATGGGCCCTCGTGGCAGGTCTTGGAGTACTTAGAGCATCCATTTGTGGGTATGAAATTCGCTAAACCAAACAAACCAACCAATTTTGAGCTGGTGTTGCATTACTCAATAAGTTTTGTTCAGAAAATCAGAAATAACATGGAAATAAATTTCTGCCAGAGGTGGGAGTCAAACTCGTAACCCTTTGCTCCGTAGTCAAAACTCCTACCACTGTGCCAGCTCTGCGTTCTCTGCCTAGCCATATAATTCTAGTTACTGTGCGTGTATCGGCGTTTGATGGGGACATAACACAGAGCCCCTAAAACTTTGCAAATTACGGACTGACTCAACTAAAGCTAACTGCTGGCTCGAGAAAGGTGTCTGAGACCTACAAGCCAGTCTTTAACAGAACAAAGGTGAAGGGCTCCACTGTCACACAAGAGTATCTTTTCACACTGGATGTTGCCAGTAAGCCCTGGGAAACAAGCGGCAATCTTATTGACCCAGAAACACACCACAATTTACGCATTTGATTTGATGACTGATGGATCACAAGGTGCACATTGGAGCCTCACTAGAGGATCAGTGTCAATTGTCAGCACCTACACACAAGCACCAGCCTGTCCAATCAGAATTATTTTCAATGGTCTAGTCTGGTCAGTTGTAGAGGTGGCAATGTATTGTAATATTACGACTGACTTTACAGACTAGGTAGGTATGTCAACAATCAATCAGCTCAAAAATTGGGCCGCAAAAAAGCATTCCTCACTTTTTGGGAACCTTTGTTAGTGAAAAACTTCCAGATCCGGGTAGAGTCGTGGTTGCCACCTTATTAATCTTTAACAATGACACACATGAGCTACCCAATACCCACTGGATAGCATGTCAGATTATTGCATTCTTCACTTGAGCAGTGATAATAAAGGCTGAGCAATTGCACCAAGGACCGTGGCAAGGAAGGATAGAAAGCCAGCTTCATGTAGGCCATTTTTTAGTGGACTATGCACTATGAAATTAGTCAGTCGTGGTTTTTACAAACTTCATAACCCCTTCTACCTTCTGTTCGCTTCGGTGTGCTGCTGGAATACTAAGCTTACCAATAGCTACTTCATTGGCTATGTTTTGCAACAGTGGATGGAGGGATACTAGGGCCGTTTTTAGCACATAATCTCGCTCCTGCTCAGCTCCTCAGTCTAGTGTTTTGAGGTAGTGCCTGTGTTTTTGTAACACGGATTTAGATTGAGACATGTTATACATATATATATATATATATATATCCTCATGCATGCGATTTTTTCAATATAACATGACTTGCTGAAGAGCTTTGCACCAAAATGTTAGAGGCCCGCTACAGTGCCCGGAGAGGTAAAATCCCCTGGACTTTTGCCCACACTATGATAAATGCCGCGCCAAACTCTCTAGAGCTCTGGTGCCAAAACGAGAAGACGGCGTTGTGGTTTGCTATGGTTCTCACCACTGGAATCTGTGAATCTCCATTTATACACCACAGAACTACCTGAACTCTCTCAATCTGCATGTTGGAGATTGATTGGGTTATTTGAATACATGGTTTCATTAATTGTAATCAGGGATAATGGAAAAGAAACACAAAACCAAACATTTGACATCTAAAGAGCTTGATATTGTTCTCAACAAAACTTACCATGGCCCTGGATAGTTTTAAGGCATTACCTTATCAAATAATCCATTCGAGACTACCAAAAGGCGCGTCTAAAAGAAAAGGGTCTGGAGGTGCTTATCTTGCCAAGAGGTCATGAGGCATATGCAGACACAGCTACCTAAGTAAGTTTTTGCCCATTTTAAAGAGAATTGACCCAACAAACTCCACCAAGCCGATCTTCTTTTTCTCCCACATGACAAACTCAGTTGTAAGACATACAAGTATGCATTGACACTGATAAATGTGGCCTCTCTATACAAAGCTGCCATACCATTGACCTCGAAGTCAGCAGATGAGACTGTCTAGGCATTTACTAGCATATACAAGAACGGACCGTTTTTATTGCACGTTAATGGTCGATAACAGGCATGAATTCAAAGAAGGTACTGACTAAACTGATGTCTAAGCACGGTGTTTGAGTCCGTCAAGCATCATAATTCACAGGTTTTCATCAAGTCCTTTAATTGCCATTTGGCTGAGCAACTGTTCAGGGTGTAGGCACAACAAGAACTAGACAGTGGCCGTGACAACTGTGAATGGGTAGCACTTCTACCCACTTTATGAACAATACATCAATGCGAATGACTGGTCTTGTTCTGGCAGAAGGGATCGAAATGGTCAAGGTCCCATTGGTAACTGAGAAAGCCCATCTACGTGAGATGTTGTTGCCTATCAGCATGATGGTCTATGTTGCTACCAACGAAGAAGACCCAAAAGATGCTGGTCATCGACGTGCGACCAATTTGTGGTAGACACAAAAGCCTTACCCAATCTTTCTCAACCTGGGAAACCTGTCCTCTAACACACTGCCTTCTCAAAGCACGGGTTCACAAGGTCACAGCTAAGATCTGTGGCTCACTAGAATTGACATTCGTTTTCTGGAAGTCCATGGCTTCATCAACCTGATCTTCGTACTTGTGTCAGCGATTACATGATAGGTATGTGAGTCGAACATTCCATTTGTAATGCCCTTCACTGTTGTTCTCCCGGTCGATACTGAAGGTCTGCCCCGTGACATTTGGTGTAGCCTTGTAGCAAGAGGTCGGTGTGGCACTTTACACACTTTTTGTTTGTAACGTCGGTCATTTCAAGGATGTTGTCGACAGTGAGTATGTCTTTGGCTTCTGTGTAAGTTTTACACCCCTTCTGTTTGTCTTTAATGTTATAGCGCTTCAAACTTCTCTTGATCAGGGAGATGTTTGGGGTCGTTTGCAGAGCCGAAGGGACAATAGGACTCAAGGCGTCGAATGGATGTAAAACCCTCATATTTTGACCCATCAACCTCAAATATGAGGCTGCTGTGTAGACAGCATTGCTTATCCAACCACTGAGGCTATGGTCTATCATGATCAACCAGCCAGGAGGTCCGACTGTCTTTCCCTGGACATGATACACAGTCCCCAATCTGCATACTTCCACTCGAGTGGGAGTCCTCCCTCGACTATCACTATCTATAAAGGTACTTGGACAATCATTCCTTTGTATGCCTTAACCATCTCGCAAAGTATGGTCACCATCAGACCCAGTTTTCTGTAATGGTGGGCGATGCTGTCATTTGGGTTAATGCGTATCTGCCGGGATAGATGTTGGTTAGCCTGGGACTTCTCACCTAGGATGTTCATGGAATACACCGAAATATTATCCAGTGTAGTGCTTTGCAAAGCTTGTTCAAATGAACCCCTGTGAAAGGCCTATGGAAGAGAATCAAGTGAATGCGGTCTGTACGGCATCACATCAATACTTTGACAGAGTGTAGCAGACGTTGAGTGTTGGTCATGGCATAGCAAACTGACCATGGCTCTCTGCACACTTCACAGAACATCGATAGTCAGTGTCAAATTGGTGGATACTTGACCTGACCTACTTCTCCAGAATTTTGTGTGGGCCTTTTTTATTGCCCCATGAGGAAATCTGCCCACGGTCCCCACAACATATTCCTTGACAATTTCGGCGGGACAGGTAGTCGAGTATTTTCTCAAGAGTCTTGGTTGGGACCTTACATCATTCCTCAAACACTATAACCTAAGCAAGATTGTCGAGTTAATGACTTAGATTCCTAGGGTTCCACTTCTCCATCGGTTTCGTACGGTTGATGCAAACGTAACGATGGATGGTTTGAGTTTGATGGGATTCCAAGGCAGAGGTTATCTTGGTACGACTTGGCCAAGTCGTTTTCTGAAGTAAGCACAACCAGTTTGCGCCCAGTAATGGGTTACATGACACACTCCATGTTACTGCTTCCACCCAGACCAGCCAAGTACATACACGCCACAGTAGCCACAATGAGATCATAGGGAAGCGGGGCAACCTCGGTTACTTGCAATTCAAGTTTCCCAGCATGTTCAATTATCTAAGATGCAGCCTCAGGATTCCACTGATATCTGGGTTGCTCATGCCGCCATTGTCCATATCTAGGATACCCAGGATACTTAAAATTTTCCCCAACAAGTAGGCCTTCGACCCCAATGAGAAGGGGCTTGATGTAGATGGCATCTGAGCAAACCCGTAGGAAATCTTCTTGAGGGAAATGTCTCAGCATCCTTTGGAGCGCAACATGGTGCATGCGAAGAGGAATGCCTGTATATGAAACCACTAAGCCCTCTTTTTCCATCCTTATACTTGATGAAGTGGATGCCATC
Source organism: Euphysa ruthae (assembly GCA_035046665.1). Classification (NCBI taxonomy): domain Eukaryota; kingdom Metazoa; phylum Cnidaria; class Hydrozoa; order Anthoathecata; family Corymorphidae; genus Euphysa; species Euphysa ruthae. Next base: position 14,942 of record JAUZNK010005538.1, read on the forward strand.
GACTTCTCGAAGTTCAAGAGCCGATCTGTTTATCCTAAAACTTTGCAGATGTAAGCAGCTTAATAGTGGTTATGGATAATAATACTTGACTCTTTTCACCATGCCTAGCACCTTTTCCAACGAACCGGAGAGCCAAGTCTTTGAGTGGAAATTTGATGCTGATTTTGGTGTAATGCTATAAATGAACTCGGGGGCAGTGACTTCTATCATATCCCCAGAAACAAGTAAGTCTCTGAACTTTGGAGTTTTGATCCAGCCCTGGTTTTCACGCAGATGCTCTCCTACATGATTGACAGTATACGGATGGGTATTTGGATCGAACACCCAAGCGGAGAGTTGGACTACACGAGTTAGGGTGAGGAAGTGGCACACCCTCTATGCTCGCATCATGTTCAAGTAAAAAGTCAATCGCATCACCAACCCCTCTCAAGGAAGAATCTTCACATGCTAGTTAGACTGCCTACCTGTTCCTGCTGTGGCATCTTGGCTGTTCCATACTTTAGACTAAATCTGAGCCAATTTCCAGATGCCTCTGTATTTCATAGAGATTGACCTTATATATTACCTATCAAGCCACTTCCCGAAACGATAGGCCATAGCACTGCCCATTGAGTGGGTGGTTTTGTGGTGGTTGAGTTCTAGCGAATAAGCTTCCGCCTCATCCTCAGGCTCATCCTGAGGGTCTGCTCCAGTTCCCTCTTTCCTCTTGCTTGATTAATAGCTCTGGTTGCAGACAGTGATCTCAATAGTGAACCATCGCTCCCCACAAGAGCTTGGCCACATAGCCAGAGATGGGTAGTCAAAGACATGGCCTAAACTGCAAATGCGATCGTTATTGCCATTATCCTCTGTTCAATGGTTTTTCGCGCTGCAGTAGTCCGAACTCCTTCATTACCATATGAGGAATAAAGTTTGTACAAGGCCTGTTCAGCAATGCTGTCCAGTGAGTGGACATTATCGATTTTTGGCGGGTAGATTGGAATTTCTGCTCAGGCATGGTTATTATGACAAGGTATAAAAACCTTTGTGCTAGCCTTTTATTTTCTGATATCCCACAGGATGTTATCCAGAGCATCAACAGCAATCAAGTTAACCTTGAGGGTATTCTGAATGGCAAATATGCCCACATGTGAACAACCTGCTTGTACAAGCTTCTTGTCAAAGCGTTCTAGTATCCACCGGCACTTGGGCATCAATCCACTATCTGCTTGTGTCATATTGTCCTGGAAGTAGGTCACAAGGTAGCGAACAAAACAATTTGTGAACTCACTGTCCTTTTCTGGTTCTAACATCGGCCCTGGTTCACCATGATGTTGTGGAAGCAGCCGAAACTCAATACTAACATATACCAAATATTCTCAAACCTTCCTCTAAATTTCCTGATCAATACCATGAAGAGCGCTGACGATGACCTGATCCCCACAAACAAAAGTCTCACTCTTAATACTGTGGTCAGAGACACCTTCTTCCTCAGTCACTTTTCATCAACTAGAGCATAGTATATGTGCGGATCAAGTTTTACCTTCTTTGAGGTCACTCCAATTGCAGGTGGGGTTTTTTCTTCTTTACATGTGGCTTAAACCCAGAAGACCAGAAAGGCTTCAACAGCTTTTCCTTAACAACCTTAAGGCTGTGTTTAACCACAGTGGGCATCTATTATCTGCTTTTATTGTTTGATATAACCTGGCCACATGTCTAAATAATAAAAAAAACAGGGTCTTGGAGCTGCGGACAGTGGGAGTTGGGGGAGGGGGGTGTAGATTTATAATCACCAATTATATATCTATATGAGGAAGTGCCACAAGAGCCATAGGCTCTTCCATATGCGAGTATAAAACCTAGCCTACATTAGTATTTAATAATTGTTTATGTACGTGAGGAAGATGCGGCAAGGGCTTAATGACGTTTCTATACTCCGAGTACAAAAACCCATATATATATATATATATTTATATATTTGTATATAATATATATATATATAATATTAAAAATATCACTCTAAAACAAGCTTTTTAAATAAAGAATTATCACAAAAAAGATAAAATAACATCATGCATTGCAAAATTGAGCCATAAATCATAACAAGATGAAATATGAAAACTAAATTGTAAATTTTTAAACCCAAAAATTTACTTAAATAACAAATACATCAGATAGAACACAAATATAAAACATAAAAACATACAATTAAACTCACCGTGAAAACTAGCTTTGTATGTGGCGCATAAGAAATTTCTCTGAATTCAAAACGTGCATTAAAAACAGGCTCAAAACAGTTTGTACTCATATCAAGAGTGGTTTCATATGTGGTTCTACTGAAGCTGTTGTTGGTGAAATTTCCATCATATACACTCATAACAACCTTAAAAAATATAAATATGGTTAAATAAAACCAAACTACAAGTTTTGCAGGTTTTCAAAAAAGACACCTCAAAGTTTTTCAAAATTATTTATTTTTGATTCGCTGCATTTAATAAAGAAAGGATGTTACAAAAATCCTTGTTTTGTTCAATTAAAACGCTTGAAAAAGAACTATAAATATAAAAAAAATATAAACAAAGTCTATTTATTCAAATTACAGTATAAGAAATATGAGTCTAACTTAGTTCACATCTATTTCTGTAATTAACTTTTTCAAATTTAAGGTTCTTATCGCTGACATGCTACAAAAAGTGATAACTAACATTTGCTCCTCAAATGTCAAAATTTGATCGCTTTTAAATTTTCAATGAAAAAATAACATAATTAGTTTTATTTTAAAAAGTCTACAGAGCCAATTTATGGTTCATACTAAGACTCCAGTAAGAAGTTTAATAATATTCAGCGTAATTAAGTCTTTTTACATGCACATGCTCGAGCTATCTATTGACTATGAAAAATGAGAAATCATTTATTTTGGGGTGAACATACATACTCAGAAATTCTTTAAGATCTTAACAAGGCCAAATACTACGGAATAAGTTTTACAGTTAAATATTTGCATAAATTATATAAATATTTGCATAATTTATCTGAGTATAACAAAACTTATTTTTTAAAAAATGTGATTGTACCTTGGTTGCAACAGCAGAGTCAGGAAATAGTTTACCAGCATCAATATATATGTCAATACCAGATGCAAGTCTAAAGTGTTCACATGGAGGACTGCGTTGATATTCTATCCATGATCCCTTCAAATGAAAGTCTAGATGATTATCAAAAAAATTTAAAAAAAAAAACTTTCTATCATATATTTCTATAACCGTAAAAATAGTTTTGGGGTATTAAATATATAGTGGGAAATTTCTTTGATCTTAGTTCAAGAAAGAACAGAAAGCTTATACAGAAGCATAACTTAAGGGTTTACAAAACTAAATACCTTTTTTTATTTTAAAAAAATTAAACAAAATCGACACTTTAACCTAACTCACCAGTGGTGCAATTGTGAATGGGTTATGTTCAGGTATGTCAAAAATAAAATGACTTGATCCACTATCCTCATAAAGTTGAGCAAATAAACAGGCATTTTTGTAACATTCAACATCGTGAAAGCTATTCTAAACAACAAGAAAAATCGCCATTATCAGAATTAAGTCAGACCCTTGAGTTTGCATATGAGAAATTGAAAGAAAGTCAGATATAACCCTGTTCTGAATTTAGGTACTATTTAACAGAAATATTCAAAAACAACACAAAAAGTTTTAAAAAAGGGGTTTGAGAATAAGTAAATAAGTAAATAAGAGAAGGGAATAAATGCTTTTCGTGGTTTTCTTGTTTCAATTCACTATATTTGGGCTTATTTATTATAAGCAAAAATTTTTCTTAAACTCTAAATCATCACTTTTTCATATTTATAGAGACGAAAATGTACAAAATTCAGTAAATCCATCCTAGTGGTGTCTAATAATGTTATAATATAAAGTTATTTGATTCGAATTTTCATGACTACTGCTTTTTCGTGGTAAAACCCATATATAATATTAAGCCATAAAATAAACTTAAAAATGGGAGTTGTTTGTCCAGCCAAGTATTACATGTTCCATAAGTTTTTTTTTTTAAAACAATTTTATAAAATGATTGAGATATACAATATAATAAAAAAAAAAATCAGAAAAAAAATTTTTTTTTTTTAACATGCTTTTTGCGTAACAACTGTTATATTGAATGGGTCTTTTTTTATTAGCATCATCACCGCTAATTAAGTAGTCAAAATCATCGTAATAATAAAAATTATATTGATTCGCAAAATATCACATCTAAAACTTCAAAAATACTTTTATAGGAATCGTAGAATGAAAATTTTGAACTATGCAATAGACAGTAAATTAGGTGATAAGTAACTCCGTGATATTTCGTTGACTCCAAGACAAAAGTGAGAAAATAAAAACAGTCTTCTTGAGAAATGAAAGAAACAAATAACTGTGAGGTTGAAAAAAAAACCACTAAAAAAAGAGAAAACCTCCAAATATCATGCTAGCTTCATGACCTGTTTAAAATTCTCAGGTAAGTCTAAAATTTTATAGATTCGCCTCTTTAATTTTAGATTTTCCAGTTTAACCAGGATATTCATTTAGGAAAAAACTTGATCTACTTCCAAGCTCAGAATTAAAAAAAAAACAAAAAAAAAAACAAAAAAATATTCTCATGAAAAATATTTAAAATTATGCAAAAGCTTTGTTAGAAAATAATAAGGGAGGTCACAAGCAGAGCCTGACCCATCAAGACTAACACTTTTTATATTAACTACTTTGTATCCATTCAGCTCGATTTATAATCTAAAGTAACAAAGTTTAATTCTATTTAAATCTTCTTACATGGGATTCCTGAACAATGTTTTCGACTTTAATTATAGGAAGCTTGTATAACTGCAATTGCTTGACTCCAATAGCGATCTTGTTGATCATATGACCAGACAAGCATTCTAAAAATTTTAATCCAATAAGTAAGATTTGTAAAAGCAAAAATTGTCTAGTTGCAAACCAGTTAGAGGAAAAATGGTCATCCCTAACCCCCTCCAACATATCAACTCGAACAACTGTTTTATTTGTAAAAATAAAACCAATGGTAAAAAGTACAAGCAGCCCTTTGGTTTGAGGATACCAAAGACAAACTAAATTTTCCTTTTTCATCTTCCAAAAATAGCTTGATAGCCTAATTAAAAGTACATAAGTGGAGAAAAAAAACATAGAAAATGGGAAACAATTTAGAAAGCGACTTTATCAGGAGTTAATTTTTTAGATATCTTCCATTTTTCCACTACCTAAGAAAGAATTCAGATTTTGTTTTTGCCAAATTCAGAACCATAAAAAAAATTTGTTATCTGAAATCAAATTTGTGCAAAATCAACAATTTGTTGTTAGCGAAATAAGATGCTTATAAAATAAATATTTAAATATATTAAATTTTAAATAAATATTTTATATTTGGCATATGGCAACTGCAAAAATAAATCCAAATAAAAATCATCTAGAAATTAAAACTGAAAGATTTTACTCATTCCAGTGACAAATAAGCTAGAGTCTTCTGAAGTTTAGCTACTTTAACTTCACAAACCTCTGATTCTTTTTATAAAATTCCACTAAAATAATTTCTCAAAGTTTCCTGAATCCTTACCAAACAATGACTTAAAATATAGAATATTAAAATTAAATGCTACTGTTATCATTATAGCTAAAATTTGATCTAATTAAGGATTTTTACAATAAGCCAAGTAACAAAATACAGGTAACTAAACTATCCATATAATTTAACATGTGTTATATTATGGGCATAAAACTCAATAAAAATTTACAAAAAAAAATCCTAAAATTTCTGAAATTTCTGACAAACTAGGAGGTAGAAATAGTTTCAAAATCAAAAATCTAACCAACTGTCAGGAAAAAATAACATACTGAAAAACCAGATATAATTTTGCATTATTGTTTGTAATTTAATAAATATGTAAATTAAATAAAATTTCCCATTTTGTTTTCAAATGAAATTCATAGACTTTTATTTTCCTTTAAATAATTTATTTTGCTAAATTTATAGCGTTTTTCTTAAAAAATTTATCATTATAGGTTAACATAGAAAATGAAAAAACATGGTAATATCGCTTTGGTGCATAGGAGAATCAATAAAGGTTTGCAAAAGCATGGCAAGCTTGTTAGCAAGCCAAAGTTAAAAATGGTATATATGATAATTGTTGGTAGAAGAAAATTGTAACAGAATTCAACAAAATAATTTTCTTACACTACCAATGATTAATATACAATAAAGCTGTAAATAGAAATAAATTTTCTGTCAACAGTATTGAGATTAATTTTGATCTGTTGGGAGAATAGATTATACAAAAAATAAAATAAAATGATTTAATTTAAATTTTCCGATTTAAAATGAATTTAAATTTAACTTACCATTTTTGTTTGAAGATACAAAATTAAATATCAAAACAATAGATATTTACATTTGAATTAAAAAAATAAAATATTACGTTTAAGGGCACAAAATTAAATATTAAAACAATATGTTTAAGAATATTCCAATGGAATTCTTTTGTTGTTTAACGCTTAAATAAAATTCTCTGTTGATAGTATTAAAATTAATTTTTATTTGGTTTTGATTTTGTAGCTATTGTCTCGATTGAATTATTCCCTGTTAAATATTATTAATAAAGAAATGAGGAGACGAGAAAATATTGTCATGATTGAATTAGTCACTACTATTCAAATATTATTAATAAAGAAAAGGGAAGGGGAGAAAAAATATGAAAAAAAGGCACAAATTTAGGCATGAATTTCGGCCTGAAAATAGGCACGAATTACTGCGGAATCAGCAAGAAAAAAAAAAAAAAAAAAAAAACCTTTACTAAAGAGAATTTTTCGCTTTTATGCCAGATTAGCTCCCCCTGCAAAGCTCATGTCTTGTCACGTTTTTAATTTACTTGTTTTGACTTCGACATTTTTTGAAGTTGGATAAATTTTCAAATTTCCTTTAACTCTTATGCTATTGAGATAAAGATGGCAATTTTGATAGGCAAAAGACCCTTATTTAAGATTTACTGGTTAAAAAAACAGTGACGAATGAGCTTCCTGAACCTTAGCAGCTGGTGTATCACTGTTGCTTTAGGCAGCATGGCTATTGATGGATGAGTTGTTGAGGAATAACCAAAATAAAAAAATATCCAAGAGCTATAAATCGCAAATAAATGCAGATTTAACTAGCCATATTTTCACCATCTCCATTCATTCACTAAGTATTTAATAAAGTATTTAATAATTAATTCAATGAATCTTAAATGTTTAAAAATATTTGAATCAGTTTCAAAATGGCGATGGAAAAAATTAAATCATAATTTATTATACGTTCACAGATTTTAATTACCATATTTTATTTGAATAAGAAACTTTGAGCTAAGTTAGCACATTTTCTGTGAGCTAAAGTTGAAAAAAGATACAGAAACGCACACAAATTTTTTTGCAAATATCCCTAATATATCAGAATAAAATTTATCGGCTTAACTGAGGATGAATGTAAAACAAAATACTCAGATCATGAAAAAAAAAAAAAAAAAAAAAATGCCTATAAAAAATAACTTCTAGGCTATGGTTGGGAAATTAGTAAAAAGCAAAAACATCTCAAAAGCCATATTAGCCATTTAAAAAAAATCTCCTTATAACTCCTTATAAAAATTATTTCCAAAAAATACCTAGTTTGTGTCTAAGAGAAATTGGAAATCATTTATGAATTTGTATAAGTGGACAAGTAAAATTAAAATTTGATTTACCTTCAAATAACGGTAAAACTGTCCAAGCAATAGGCCCAGTATTCTCCTCAACAACTTCAATCAAAACAAAAGTATGCTTGCATAACTTCAAAGAAGAGAAGAATTTCTAAAAAAAATCATAATTTTCTTTTGCTTAAAAGACATGATGAAAATAAAAACCCTTCTCGAAAATTCAGAACTGGGTCAAAATGCTTAAATTTGGCATAGAAAACAAATCACTCTATTTATTCTTACAGTATTGAACGGATATTTCCATTCTGTGTGATGTACGCCTTATCTGGTAGCGATAGATATTTTGGTTTCTGAAGGTGACTAATTTCAAGACTGCTTTTCGTACATACTATGGCCATAAACGCACCCTATTTTATCAAACCTATAGCTGGATGTCGATTTTATATTATTACAGGTTTATTATGTTTTTCACCAAAAACAGGCACATACATATGCAAACAAGTTTTTCAAGATGGCAGATCCTCCTCCTGCCAAGAAAACTTTTTCCACGATAAAAATGCAGTGAATAATATGCTTGAAACAGAATATGAGCTTTCAGAGTTCAATACTGACAACAAATTTTCCGATTTTGGAAGTGATATATCTGAAAGTGAAGAACTAGTGACTTTGAGCGAACCTGAGGAAGTTGAACCTCCCCCATCCACCCCACCACCACAAAAGTAAGATAAGTATATTTTCCAAAACTAACCAAATAAAAAATACGATGTCGTTTTTCATAATAATTTAAAATAAATTTTAACAAATTAGGACAATTGTTTAACTTAACATTAGGTTAGTTTCGGAGGGAGTATAGCAAGAGGTGACCAAAAAGGAATGACTCCAGAATTTATTAGTAAATATTTAGTTAATTAAAAAACAAGCCTTAAAAAGGTTAAAATTTAAAATTTCAAAAAAAATATATATATGTTTCATTATGTTATTATGTCAATTATATATATGTTTATGAATAATTCTTTTAAATTGATTTCTATTTGAATCTTAAATGCTATTTATGTTAGTCATAAATTTATTCGATTCAATGACACACTGATATTTTATTGCATTTTACCATGTTTTGTACTTTTAAATTTTGGTAGGATTAGTTTATTGACATTACTAACATGAAAATTGTAGTTGTGGGTATCTTTACTATAAGAGAATTGAATTTGGTAGATTAAATAACAAAAAATCAAACACTAACAATATATTTGAAGCGTGTACAAGATCGGTGATCAAAGAGATTTTTGAACTAAGAAAACTCAAAGCAACATCAAAACAAAACGGTGATAAGTTAATGATTCTTAATGCAGAAAGTTGAAGCAATAAAATCTTATTTAAATATCGACTACCATTTTGAACCAAATCAGACAACAGTAACTCATATGAGGTGAGAATAAAGCAAAATAAAGTGAAAAAATAATATTTCTATTAACATAATGACGTATTTTAGAAAGCATATTGTTTGATCTGTTTAGTTTTTTAATTAGCTCATCAGTATGAGATTTCCATGACAAGTGCTCATCAATCAAAACTCCCAGATATTTTATACGAGTTGAAGAATATATTTTTTTTCCATCTTCAAAGATTCGGAATCTACTAGTTTACTAGGTTTTTGCAAAATTATGAAATCAATATTTTTTCTAATAGATAAGTTTATTCATTTTGTTAATAATAGCAGTTTGGAACATTATGAAAAGATAATAAAAATAAAACCATTGCATGACAAAAAGTTTTGTTCACTTTACACACTGGTAAAAAAAAAATGGCATCGATTAATCATTTCTTTTTTGAAAATGCCATGGAAACATTATATACCAGATAAAAGAAGCAGATTTGATATAAAGTCTTTTGTGCTTTCTGAAACTGATACAGGTTATGTGTGGAAGAGTACATTGTATACTGGGAAAGAACTTAATGTATCATCAGACAAAACTCTCAGTCACTTTCACTACATCAAGTCGGAGATTGTAATACAGCTTATATCTACTTGAATTAAGGTTATTGTCTCCAAATTAACAATTGGTACACTTCAACTGAACTTGTGAAAGCTTTATTTGATAAAAAAACTGACTGTATTGGAACATTACGTAATGGTCAATTACAGCTACCAAAAGACACTGTTGCAAAAAATCTAAAAGTTGAAGAGTGTGTGGTAAAGTATGATTATCAAGTGGTTAGACAAAAATGATGTTTTTATGCCAAATAAATGTGTAAGTACATGTGTAAATAATGGTAATGTCACTAGAGCTGACAAACCTGTCAAAATTCCCCTGGTAGTTGATCAGTACAACAGTAAAACAGGAAGCTTCAACCACAGCAACTAAAAGATGACTTCCTACTGCAACAAATTGTATAAAAAGTATTTTATGAATTTACTCCATGTATGTATTTTCAATATCGATATTATAGTTAACAAAATGGGCAACAAGATTACAGCTTTGAAGTCAATAAAATTTATATTAATACTTCTGGGTAAGCAATTTGAATTTGGGGATTCATGTAAAAATTGAGCAAATCATGATTAACCCAAAGTAATCAGAAGAACTTTTCGTATACAAACAATCTACCATATTAAAAATTTAGATTAAGACTGTACCTTCTGTTTATAATAACTCTGAACATTATGAAGGAATGTGGGTTTAACGAGGCTTGTTGAGAATTGTGCCATGTTATTTTCCTCTAAGTAAACTGGCTAAAATGAAAATAATTGCAAATGAGTTAAAATCAATCAGTACGCAAACGATAACAAAGTTGTCTATACAGTTCTTTTAGACAAAAATTTTAGGAATTCAAGAAATGCCCTAAAACTATCAAGTAAGTACAAAAAAACTGGAGTGAAAAACATTAATTTGTGTTTAAAAGTACCTGAATTACCTATTTTTGCAACCAAATACTAACGCAAGCAAAAATGTAAAATTTTTTTTTCTAAGTTTTTTTTTTTTGAAAATTAAAGAAACAAAATTCGAACAATATTAATTATTCACAGAGCTTGCATCTGACCCTTCCTATTCAAGGGGTTTTGGTGAATTGAACTGTTTTCTGCCACATTGTCACATATTAAAAAAAAATATATTTTTATGAGAAATTATCAGAAATTTACAATTTTATTAACCAAGCTTTAATTTTACGTACTTCATCATATCTGTTATGAACAGTTACTTTGACTTGAAGGTAAGTATTCGCCAAATCAATTATTAGGTCAATCTGAATTCCAAAGCTCACAAGAAAATTGCTAAAAAATAATTATTATTACTATATGTCATATATATTTATTTAATTAATTAATTAATTAATTAATTAATTGTAATTGGTTTAGAAGTGAAATTAAT
>JAUZNK010005548.1:0-26004 GCA_035046665.1 Euphysa ruthae
CTCTTTTGCCACGAACCATCGACTGAAACACGTGTACATGGTATGTTATTGACAGTGTTAATAACTGGAACCTGTTTTGCAGCAGACTCCATACTTTCATTTGCTGCTTCTTTGTAGCCCTCCATTACTTTTTTGTTCAGTTGTTTAAAGGGAAATGATGTTAAACTTTTAATATTCATGATGGAGGAGAAAGTTTCCATAGCCGAAAACCCACATCCTATCTCACGAAACGCAATAACTGCGCGAACATTAATATCAAGTGCTTTACGACCTTGAACACTTTTCTCTGTGCTTTTAACAGTTGGAGAAGTATAAAAAGATTTTACCCAATCACAACTGGAGCACCTCAGTAAAAGGCAATGGGAAAATCCTCTTTGTTTTTCTCGTTCATCTTCAATATCAATATTTCCAGCACAGTCAGGACAAGCAAGTTCACAACACATATTTTCGAGCACAGTGAAATGTATTATAGCGAAAAAGTCCTTTTTTGAATCTACTTCTTCTGATGAAAGGAAATCATTTTTTAGGTTATCAGCAAAATTTAGTGGTGATAATTTTCTTCCACTTGAACTTATATCATTGGGTGTAGCATTACTATTGCCAACTTCAGTCGAATAATCTTTATTTTTTGGTATAATACCATTCCACTTTCTTTTTTTTCTCCTCGCATAATTTTGTTTTTGTGTAGCTTTTGCATTAATTTTATCCATTTTTATCTACAAAATCAAGTACATAAACAATTTCAAACAACAAAAGAGTTTATCTACAGTTTGTAACCTCAAAAGTTAGACAAACATACAATACTTTGCTAAAATTTCCTATTCTCACATCAGATTCAATGTCTTAATCTGATTGTGTTTTTAAAATATAGCTTTTAGACCAGGATAACCTTTCCATAAAAAACAAAGTAGAAGTAATTAAAAGCAAGGTATATGTAATATCAGCCAAAGTTGGTATTATTGTGGATAAAAACAATTGAATATGGCAAAACTAAAGGTTTTTCTAAATAGCACTTAGGGTTGTTTTATGGCCTAAAATAGTATAAAATATTTAATTTTTATCACTAACATTTTTTGGTAATTGTAGTAGATATATTAAAAATCAAAATTCAACAAAAAAATTTTTTTTGGAAAATTTCCATTTTTTGTCTTTTTTTATAGCCTTACCACCTTAACTTTAAAATATCATTGTTTTGTAAAGTGTTAACCAAAATTTACTATAAAACGCTTTCTGCCAAAATAATATAAACCTTTTGGACATATGTAATATTTTCCGTAGTTTAATGGAGATTTACAAAAAAAGAACGAACCGTGAATTTATCATCTACATTCTCCGTAAAAAATATTTCCCCACAACATTGACATATTTTCTAAAAACAATATATTGGAAGTTCAATTTTACAATATAGAAACGCAATCCGTAGTTACAAATAATAACTCCAATACCTGAACATTCATACGTTTTGTTAGACTTATATATTTTTAAAATTATATACTGAAGTGAATTATGGAATTCTTCAGGTAGAGGTTTGAGATTTAGATATTCTTAGCGGTTTCGTTCAGTGCCTTCTTTACGTTGAAAATTATCACGATTGAACAGATTCGCGCAAACGTATTTCAATAATTTCATAGTTTACAACATAATGTTAGAAAAAACCTGTTAATTTTTAGAAATCAGTTTGAGTATATTATTATTGGGTTATTGATCGATATCTTACACAACGGATAATAAAAAGCATGATGAAGTCATTGTACAAAATTAATATAGATTTACGAGTCAGTTCAGTTATCAGTTCAAATTTATAATTAGCTCTTTAAATCTTCAAATATTGAGAGCACGACTTCTTGGTAAAACAATAATGACATTTTTCCCATCCATTCTGGTCTGGATATTTACGAATTTGTTTTAAATCCGCTGAACTGGAATAAATGATCCTGCACCATTGAAAACTTGCACATGCTTTCCGTATTTATAACGAAGATTATCAGGAAGAGGTAAATACCATCGCGCAAAATCTAACAGTGCTCATAAATCTCATCGTTGGCAATTGAATTATGCTTGATAAAATTCTTTATCTGTCCTGCACGAGGAATATTGCTCATAGAATCGAAACTTTTTATAGCTTTTTATATTTTCTCCTGATGAAGCGTACAATCGCGATGATCTGGAACCAAAATAGACACCGGTCTATTACAACTATTTCGGTTAACTTCCAAAATTATCTGCTTATAACAACTTTTTGGTCGTACACGGCGGAGTACATGCGTCAAGCAGCGAAATTCCAAATCATCAAGGGTATGGATAATTCCTTTTTTCAAATCTTAGGTCATACCATTCTACATTTCGAAAATTGGTTTTCCAAAAAGCCATTGCCAACATTTCAACTCTCATCGGTTGCTGTATATCACTCAAGGTGTCCGTTGCTTTCCCTTCGTTTGAGGGGACATAATAATTGGTAAAAATATATCATAATGTTCATTTGGAAAGGTACAACCAACAACAGTATTTTTCTGATCAAGTCGGCGAATAAGCTGTATTTCAATATTACGCTTATTACTCGATATTGATTCTAGAATCAATATCGAGTAATAGGAAGAGGTTGTGTATCGGATCAATAACAGTCATTGCGATGAAGTCAATATATGGCAATTTCATTATTATTAAATATCTCACACCATAATGCGGCTCCAATAAATCCCTTTCTGTTTTAGTTCGGAATAACTTTGTTTCTTGCATGTTCTTGTGGTGATGTTAGGAAGTCCTTGGTTCCCATCCTTGATGGTCAAATCCAGAATAGTCTTTGAAGCCAATACCACCCAGAATTTTTTTTTTTTTTTTTGCATTTGTTGCATCTCATTGTTGCTACGTGACCTAAAACAAAAAATCTTGGTTTATAAAACCATAATTAATTTGATTATAGCTAAATCCCATCCTAGTGCATTTTAGGTATATTAAAATGAAATATGAACTACTACGTAAACATTTGTAAGTCTGAAATAATTTTGAAATTTAAAAACACTTTTTCCCATTTATATGGGATATGACTGTATCTATGACGTTAACACTTTAGCCGATGATGAACTGTAATTTGTAATTTTCATAAACTTTCACAGATAAAAGAAGAATTACGGTTTTGAGTTTCGTAACTACAAGTATCAGTTTGAAGTATAATTTTCCATCTATATGCCGTATTTCACAGTATAGCGAAACTTATGGAAGATTTTTTCATTTGGTGACTCTATTTCGAAACCGGTATTCCATGCAGTTGTGAGTTCGTTTATTGAAGGCATTAAACAATTATTTTTCGGAGGTTCCTTTGACATATTAGGTATGATACCAACTAGAATAATAATAGCTCGTTTGAGCTTAATCGAACGGGGTAAGTCATGGCGGCGTAAATAGCACCGATTCTAACGCTCTTGACTTGCTTGTATGGACAAAACCAATCAAAATTAAGCATTAATCCATAGCTGCGTGGTTCTGGTAAGAAAAACTTACTGGGATCACTGAATTTTTTCCATATTCGACCATCGTATACGTCACTTTAAACGCCAGCTACCTGCGTTCTGTCTCACCATATCTCACATAATTTTTCAATCTCAGATTTATTTCCATTTTAAGTTATTTTGCAACGCCAGGTAGCATTAAGCAGCAAAAGGATACTGGATGTTTCTACCACTTCCCGTTTCGACATTCTCATTAACGTTTCTCCGCAAGGTTTGCGATAATTATGAATACTATGATTAGGAAAAAGGATATTATTCCACTTCTTTGATATATTACAACCTCTTAATGTAGTATAAACTTCATCAAGTGTGCACAGCTTATGGCATTTATTTACAAACAACATATTTGATAAGTCTCTCCTGATTACATCCAAGATACTCATGCACGAGATAAACTGAAGGCGGGAATGCAGCAGCAAATGGCGCTAACTGGATCATTTTGACTGTGGATATTGAAATCCATATTTAAAAATTTTAAAAGAATTTTAAAGAAGGAATCTGTTATGTCAAAGTAATACTGTCAGGGTGATAAGAATAAACAAAACCATGTAACAATGGTAACCATTATTATCGGCATTATTAATGCTGCTGTCCAAGTCAACTTCAAAAGCTTCCATTAATTCATCAAACTGTTTCGTTTCGTTTCGTTTCTGTTTCGTGGTCAATCAACATCTTCTCATTCAAGGATTCGTCATCAGAGCAACTCATATTATATTCTTGATTTGGGTCGTTGTCAAACGGATTGCTAATTTCCTCAACATCACTATATTCATCCGGTGAACTCTGTTGTTGGGACTTTTGCTGAGTTAGCAAAAAATTTCTCAAAAAATAAAAGTTCTTGAAAACATATCAACCATACATGTAGAAAGTTTACAATTTTCAGTATATTGAGTTGATCTATCGAAGAAGGGATTGGACCAATTTTTTGAAGAAATTACAAATTGATCCAAAATGGTGGCCTAATTAATAAATATTCTCCATTGCGCTACAAATATGTTCAAAGAAAATACTTTGAATTTAAGTAAGTTTGATGTTATGTCTAAAAATTAGACCAATCCTTAGTTATAAATAAGATGAATTACCCCTGAAAGTTTGAAGGAAACGAAAGTTATTTCCAAAAATGAATAATTTTTGCTTAAAAATTGAGAATTGATGATTGAAGTAATTTTATACATTTTTGGAGCCAATTACTACTTTCTCATAAACAACTTATAAATATACGAACACCTATTTATTGTTATGTACAAACTCATGCGCGAATATAGCTTACGATTCTGTTTCTGACATGTTGAATACAATAATGAGCATCCAATAGAATACACAATAGTTTATATATGCAGTGGTTCCCATGCTATTTTTCTTATGAGATGGAATATGATATAAAACCCATGTTTTCTGACATTTAATGTTAAAACCATACAAAACCTCCGAGAGGGAGATACTTGCTTTTTAGCGCTAAAAATTATTCCATATCAATCTGCAGACAAAGTTTATTTGTTTTCAATATAAAACGGCATCTCCTGATCTTTTTAAAATTAATCAGGGGGAAGAAGAAAATCGTTGGTTCGTTGCAACTTAATGACATAAGAAACAATCTCGTGTTCGGCATGAAAATATCCAAAAACTGCTTTACCCCATCTTTTCGAATCAAGTCTGATCAACAAGAAGTCAGTTGTTCGCAGCAAGTTTGCAACTTCATCAAATGATATTTAAGTCAACAACAGATCTCTAGGTACTATTTCTCTCTCACCAACTCAGTACCAGTGCTCAAAAAATATATCCACCACAACAATAGCAAGGAAATATCCAACAACTGGTTTATCCTATCTTTCTGAATCAAGCGTAATGAATGGAAAGAAATTGCTTATTCGCAGCAAGTTACCTTCAGCCAACAGTTCGCTCAGTCATACTACTTCTCTCTCACCATCAATTTGTACTGGCTCAAAAAACTTATCTACCACCACACAGCAAGGTTTAGGAAAATTATCTACCTCATACAAAAGTAATTAAAGTTTTAATGAAATTTGTGAGCTTGATTTTTCATTTTATAACTATTAGCTAGGTGTGTGTCAGGGACGGCATAATTTATCACTGATTTCATACAAATTGATCTTTTCATTTGAAATCCCTTGTCTATAGCCACAAATTTTTTGTGGTATCAAAACACCGATAAATGTAATATGGTTATGGCATGGCTACACTGCCCTTTTTATATATATCCCTATATTCATACTTCGTCTCAGGGCATTTCACGCAAAAATTGGCGTTCAGCTTGAAAGTATTGCATTTTAAAGGTTTATCTGAGTGTTCCAACATGTTTTTATAAACATAGGTGGTGACAGCAGTGGTAATATTTCGATTGAAATGCTTATGAATCACATTGAAGAACCAAATGGCCACCAAAAAGCATGCCAAATGTGTTTCACGCAGTTCCACTCGAGAAAAAAATAATTTTCTACTTTTTTCCAATTTTCTTACCAAATTATTGTTTGTTTTATTGGTTTATTTATTTCATCGTTTTATTGCACTTCTAGAATTTTTTTGTATCAGTAAAATTTAATATCGGTTGAGTGAAAATTTCAATTGATGTTTTGCCTGATATTGATGATGCAGCAGGTGACCTGCCATATCTTTAATTTTTTTGGTTACTTCAGTTGCCTTTGCAGATTGTTTTCCTGTGCTCCTCAAATTTAAAATTTTTCTGGAGAAAAAAGTTGTATTGAGTGGCGTAGTTGGGAACCCCTGGAGATTTTATAAGATAAGATAAGTTCATGAAACTTAGTGGAGAATTGATATAACTCATCGAAAAATTTAAAACTCATCTTTCAATAATGAAGTATGAACAAAAAATAGGGATGCTTCTTTTCTGGATATATCCAGATATTTCATTGAAGAATTACTTTTTTCGTATATTTCATCGTGTGTTTTTATATTTTATAAATTGCTTTTATCACCTGTCAAACAAACAAGCTACAAAGCTTTTAAAACCAGAGCATTCGTTATCGCGCGATATTCTTATTAACAAGTAATCGAAAGTCCAATAACATGTTCGAAATGTTTTCAATGTTTTCTTTTCAGCGATGCGTCAGGTGTCTCAACAATTGTAACAACAGTTTTCAAAAAATTAAACTGTTGAAGTCTGGATTTGTAAATTTTTGTGAAATCTAGGTGGGAAGTAAGTTTTCAATTTGTTTATTTTCCTGCGATCTGGGTGTTTTTAAATTAAAAATTTTCGCTTTTGTGGGGAGAAAGAAGGGAAAGGGAAGGAAGTGGGAATCTCTTTTTCCGAATTTTTGAAAATACCTCACAATCACCCTTGAAAAAAAGTGGAAAAAACTTGCAAATAAAATTATTAATCATCATGATTCATTAATGTGATATGAGTTTTCCAGAAAGCATTCATTCATAGTTTATTTGTTAAAATAGACTTGTAATTCTGACGAGAAATGCTGATAATGACCTTGTTGGAAATGGGAATGATTCCTGGCAATATGGAAACTTTGCAAAGTGAGTAAATTTTTGTCACATGATCATCAAATATTTGATTATAACTTACTAGTACCGAAGTTTAACAATAATTGTAATTTTCTTGAGTTTATTTGGAGTCCAACTATCAATCTATTACAAAACTCATCAACAAATAAAATAATACAAACAATAACATAACTGCATCTAGTTTATTCATCTAATAAACTGCCTGATATTTCATTTCTGAAGCGAGAATTTAAATATTAGGTGATTTTCAAGAGCTTATTTTCGAGGCTGATACATAGAATTCAAAATAATGGAATGATAAAAATCTTGAAAATTTCATCAAATATTCACACTATTATAGCATTTTTTGGAGTAGAGTACATTCTATACATTTCAAAGGCCACTATGTTTCTAAAAAATCGAAAAAAGTGGGTAGTAAAGTCATTAGATTTCAAAAACTAACTGAAAAAAGACTGATGCTCCAACCATTATTGACAAGAGCAAAGAACAGAGCAAATGCAATATCAAATTCCGCAAAATACATTAAAATTATAATCACTATTTTTTTTTTAACAAATTCATTAAATTTTATGTTTAAACAGGTTCACAGTTTTATCCCCCCTAATTGTTAGGGGTTTGAGAATTTCCACTTAAGGGGGTTGTAAACTTTGTGCTCAATTAGGTGGAGGTTGTATATTAGCGTGTACTCTGCAGATGGGGATGGGGGGTGGGGGTGCTCGATCTGAATGGTAGAATTTCGTGAATGAACGGAGATAACTCGTTGAGAGGTGTAATTTCATGATTATGATTTAACTAGCTGTATAACCCGTCAAGATTAGGTTAAGGTATTAAAATATAATACACTGGTTTCTATAGCAAATATTTTAAATATTTGTACAGAATCTAAATCTAATCGTCATCAAAAACACGCTGTTCGTTTGATCAATTATCAAAACCTCTCCACTCACTCAAAACCTCTATTTAATGAAATGAACATCCTAAATGTATACGAACTTAACATCTTTCAAACTTTTACTTTGATGTTCAAATGTAAACACAACTTATCGCCAAAAATATTTTTAAAATTATGTACATTAAAACCACCAAACAAATATATTCTTAGACGTCATTTATTAGTAGAACCATCAGTTAATACAAAGTACGAAGAATTTTCCATTTCATTTTGTGGCCCTCATCTGTGAAATAAAATTGTTCTTAGTAACCCTAATCTCTCTGAAAAAAAAAAAACTTTCACTTTTTAAGAAGAAATTAAAGGCATACATTTTTTCTTCTCGTGATTTTAAATCGTTCTTTTAAAGTCTTTTATGTATTGGTAAAGGCAAAACAGTGTTTATCCAATAGTCTCAAAAGCAAAGTCAGGCAGTTTATCAGTTCTCGATGATAAGACCCTAATGGTCTTCTACGAGGTTTCCGTGCTTTGACTGAAATTATACAGTAAATACGAACAATTTTAAAAGATTATTTTTAGAGATATTTTTATAAAATTTATTTACGGTTTTATTTACACTGTAAATTTTTGCAACAGAAAATATATATGATAATCTCTATTATTTTAAACAATGAAATTTTATTCAACATAAACGTACGTTAAAAACCTTTAATCTCTCATTGTTTTAATTATCCAGTCGTTGGCGTGCATTTGCGGAACGACCAATGAAAATACTTGAATAAAACATGTTCTGAAATCATGAACCATTATAATTATCCAATACAATCGGATAAATGTGCTATTTCATAACTTAACAAATGGAAAAAAAGATTGAGCCGATTGGCTTAGTTTGTTTAAATACAGGTAGTAGTGTAAGACGATAAAGACATTATGTATAAGATTTTCCTGCCTGTACCTCCAACTGTTAAAAAGAAATTGTAAATGTGTCCTGAAGATGACATCCCCCACCCCCAGGATATTTTCTAAAAAGTCCATCCTGACCCACACAGCCTTATCCATACTCCTGAAGAACGCGCAAAATAAATAAAATCCCAATTTTATTATTTTCGTTGATCAAAATGACAAACTGTCAACTGAAATGTTTAATTATTCGACAAATCAGCTAAATCGGCAGAAATCACAGGTAATGTATCTTTGAAGTTGGCCCTGTTTGGATAGTATTTTGTTTATGGGAGGACTGATGAATTATTTTTACAGTTTTCAGACCCAGAGAGCCATTTTGTTACAACGCCATTGCTATTTTTAGAAAAATCCCACCCCCTATATTTCAAGCCAATCCCATTAAAGTGTGAATAATTTTTTTCATTAGAATTAACTTTCGCGACCTGAAAAAGGAAAAATTTCGACAGAATAAACCATCCTGAATTGCCCTCAATAGAATATTACGAACTAAACTGTCACAAATACAGTCCTAAACATTCGCGATAGTTTCTTCTCTTAAAGTATTTTGTTTGTTTGAATCTCTCCCATGGTGTAAAACAAAATAGTTAATAAGCTCTTCCCCTATTTAAAGCCCCCATCACATTATTGGGTTTTATTGTTAATAATAATAATTTTAAAATGATTGAGTCTTTTACCTTAAATTCTGTTTCACTACTTCATTTTTTGTGCCCAGAAGCTTCGCAAAATTGCCGGACTAGGAAAATACTTAATGATTGATGCTCCTCTCTATTGGACATTTGAGCTGTTACTACCACCATAAACATTGCTAATCCAATAGTGTTTTGTATGAAGAAAATATAGATACTGGTGAATTTCTGTTCAAGGATGTATCTTATATATTGCTTTTAGAAATATTTTTATCCCAACATGTGGACATTAAGAATGATGGAGTTGTAATTTCTAACATGTTTAGAAGCTCGCAAGAAGAAAGGTTGCGTTATTCCGAAATTAAAAAGATTAGATTGGCTGATGCTTTGACAATGGAAATCATGTTTTCAGAGGACGAAGAATCAAGTGAATTTCGTATACGACCTTTGAGATTGAAAAGTTTAAAGTTGAACACAGTATTAGAAGAACTGGGCGCCAAATGTACACAAACTATGTCCAAGAAATCATATCGTCAAACCATAAAGCGGCGGATGGGAGATTTTCCTGGAATAAGCTTGATGATGGACTCCGCGATCTAAATTCAATAAATCGCTCACCGTTGTTAAAAGAAATCATTGCAGATTCAAAAACTAATCTTTCGGCAAAAAAAACTAATGAGCAACTTTTCCATAACAACTAGTTTAGAAATTGTGATTTTCAGAATAATGGAAAAGAAATGTGTTTGTTTTTTTGCGTATCAAGCTATTTCGAAGGCAAAAAAAGCATGCTTTGCAACTCTTTTATACCAAATTTTAATTCAAGAGGACTTATACTTTTTGAGAAATCTTCGCTGTAAGAGACAAAAAATGCTGTTTTTAGGAAACCTCTAAAAACCAAAAAGATTATAAAATAAATATATTAAAACTCGTCATTGCCTTACACTGAGTCCTCTACTTCTTCATTTTTATCCGGAAAACCTTTTACAATTAATGTTAATTTCATTATTCTTAACTTTACCGGTGTGGAACACCGTTTTCCATTTTTTTTTTTTTTTTTTTTTTTTTTTTTACCAGTGCATTATCATTTTCTATACACTACTGATTCGATTATGCGCCACTCGAAATATTGAATTTCTCAAACAGATTAATAAGAAAGCGTTATCCTTCGTTAAAGCAGAGAACTGCTGAAGAAACCCTGAAAAGCAATGCGGTATGCTCAACAAATACATCTTTTACATTCAAATTAACCAAATGAATTGATTCAAAAACTCATTTGGATTCTTTGTCTCACCATAAAAATTTTCCAGAAGGTTGCCAGATCACCAATAAATTTGGTGTATCTTAAGTTGGTTTTTTTATTGGGCACATAAAAATTTTAAATACGCTTCTCGATTCCATCGAAACTGTATTTATATCAAATTTGCATCATCGTTTTGATTTGTTTTTCATATGTTGATGATGAAAAAAATGTGTTATTCTATTCACAAATTGGATTATCACACATAATATTTAGCTCTTGATAAAGTCCCAACATAGCTGAGCAACACTCCATCGACACATCTTCCACACACGTGTGATGACACTTTAAAAGACTTATTGCATCTGAAAGCAAAGAGAGGTTCATAATCAAATTAAGATCCTCAATATTATTGCTGCTGTTTTCCTTTTCTTTGAATTGCCAATTTGTTCCAGACTCTGAACGTTTTGGTTTCAAATATTTCCATGAAAGGAAAAAAGAATAGTCATAATTTTTCAATCGTGTGGTTTTAGATATCATGGCTTAAAATATAAGTCATGGCTTGAAATAACAAATATATTAACAAAAAACGTGTATGGCTGCAATATTTATTTCCTGTATTTACATTCTGACCACAATTCAGGTTATTTAGGCTAAAACTTTGGGCAAAAACCCCTTAGTAACGATATAAATTACCCGTTGCTAGGTTAAAAATTGAAAATAAGTTTTCAGACACATTTTCAAAAGTTAAGGTTTAGACACTTTTTTGTTGTAGGGTATTTTTAACCTCGGAATCAGATTTTACGATAGTTAGATAGGCATAAACAATAGCTAGTAAAAAATGATTTTCTAAAATTTTATTACTGTACTAATCGATTACATTCTCAGGTATTCCCCGTTCCACTTAGCCTTCTGCCATTAGACAGTACTTTGTTCTTTAATCATTTTTTTTAATTTGTAGCCGTGTACTTCCACCAAAACAATATATTTTCTCTTTTTGGTCACTCCATTCTCACCAAATAAATTAGCAAAAGAAACCATGTTGAAGAAACTGATATCTCATTCACCGATCAATATTGTGTAATGCATTTTTTTTTTAATCCGAAAACATGTAAAAATGAAATTCCATAAAATTATCAGGCTTAGTCATAACGATGTCACACTCATGATTTACGTTTTTTAATTGAACTTTGAAGTCAGCACACTTTCTATTGTTTTTTATTACTACAGCGACAACTCCATTGTTAGGCATATCAATGATGTTGCCAAGAACCATAAATTCCCGAAGTAACCGCAGCATATGTTTCACCCGGAGTCCTGCACTTTTTTACAGCATAAACCCTGCTCTTTATCACTATTTTCTCAAAAACGTTGCAAATTTTATGCATTATGGATTTAAAACTGCTTTTATTTATTATAGAATTCGTCACATCGGCCTGTGGCATGTCACTCCGGTTCGAGCCCTCCCCTGGATGGTGATCTCTTAATAAGTTCGACATTTGATGATCTCCTGTCATTATGATAAATGAATAAAAAAAACTTCAAGACCACAAAAATTTTTAAGTGTAATAACTTTTTCCTATTTCCTATAATACAATAACACCCACATTTATATCCTAAGATTTTCTCCCACTTAATCATCGAGGTTGTAACACCATCATCATCCTTTTTTCTGTTTTCAATTTGATCACAGAGTTTTCAAACGTGCATTAGGATTGAAATTTTTATTTTGTTAAATCTTAGTCCAGGTTTGTTGCGGGAATAAATTTTGGCTGCACACAAAAAATATCGAAATAATATGAAGTTTTTTAAGAAATAAAATGTGGATTTTATTATTTTGCATTGAAGTAAATTCCTATACAAATGTATTGCTAATTCAGGTTAGAATACAAAAGCACCTATTGAAAAAACTGTGTTTTACAAAATGGGTATTAAATTTGGAATTTACAAAATCCGATCCTCCAAAGAATGTTAACCAATTTTTAGGTCCCTTTATTGAAAAAGTGAACCAAAGTACAAAAAAAAAAAATGAAAGTAAAAAGATTTTTTTTTTGTGGGTTTAAGAAAAATTTAAAGAAAAAAATTTAACAAAAGAGATGTAAATATTGGAGTTATAGATTAAGAAGAGAGAACAAAAGGAAATTTGAAATACTTCAAATAATATCGATGTTATGTTTAATATGTTTGCCAAAAACGAGATTATTCATCCCTATAATAATAACCTTAAATTCCTTATTTTATATAATTGTTTTACGGATTTCCTACGTTATTTGACACATTTTTTCTTCAAGAATTTTCATTGGATGGCAACTGCCATCAAAAAAACAAAAAAAATCTTGACGGAACGATTTCGATATTTTAATGATTTACAAAACAATAATACCGTTTCAAACTTCTTTTTACTTTTTATTTTAATTTGCTGAAGATTACGAATTTTATCATTCGTTGTCAAGTACTCCAGAACCACACCGTGTGCCCTTCTATAATAATTTAGTTCGAAAGACTATTTGTTTTGGTGTTGGGCCCACCTTGAAATAATCGAATCCTCCGAATCACATTTTAATTTTTTAAAGTTTTTATTTTAAATGCACCAATTAGTCAAATCTTGGCAAGTATAAAGCTAGTTCCTAAATAATTTCGTTAAATTTTTTTCAAAGCGCACGCGAAAATTTTGTACACCAGATCAGAGCTAGTATTGTAGTAATTATCACATAAAATCAGATCTGCATAAAAAAAAACTCATTGAGTAAGTGTTCAAATCCGAAGATTACACAAATTTTGTTAAAATGATATATCACCAAGTAAGGCAAAATATTAAAAAATAGACACGAATTTAGGCACGAATTTCGCCTCAAAATTCGACCCCATTTTTGTGCGAAGTCAGCAAAAAAAAAACTTTCTCACTATATGTAATTTTTCGCGTTACTGCCAAATGAGCTCCAGCCGTTAGTTTAAAATTACATTGCAATCAGTAAACAAAAGCTATTGTGTCCTATCCTTTTCATGAGAAAAACAAAAGCCATTGTATCCTATCCTTTTCATGCAAAAAAACAAAAATTACAGTAGTAAATAAAGTTGCTAATTCTGATCTAGGAACTGGTATTGAAATTAAAAAAGTTCGAGTTAATGCAAAAGATGAAATTCTCATTGGAGATCATTCCTCTGCCAAAAAAAAAACGCTCTTCACTATCAAAAAAGGAGCCATCAGTCACATTTATGATTATTGAAGAAGTAAATAACGATTGTCAACTCTATGAAATGATGTTCGAAGTATGGTTTATAATTTAGTCAAAATTGAAGATGTGGTAAAAGATGGTAAAACTCTAAAACTGAAGAAAGCATGCTTGAAAGATTGTGAAGATGAAATTCAACATTATAGAGAAAAATACGACTTACAAATTTAACCAGTTAAGAGTTGGAAAATACAACACACAAATACTACTCATAACAACACCATTAATAACTATTATCAAAAAATCAGAGCAAATTTAATGCGATATTATAGAATTATCAAATTTTACAAATCATAAAACCATAAAAAATGGTATATGATAATTGTTGATAGAAGAAAACTTCAACAGAATTCAACAACAAACAAATTTTCTTACGCTACCAGTGATTAATATACAATAAAGCTGTAAAGGGTTCGAATTCTCATACCAAAACAACGTCGCAATTTTTTCAACGCAAAATTGGTTTTGTTTGTGTTTTTAAAGCCCTTCTCGGGTGAAGTCTTGAATTATTTTGATTTCGGTAGCTTTATTGGACAGGCCAATTTCCGGAAACTCATCAAAAAATTATTTTTGTCAAAATTTTTTATCCAATTCTGTTCAACATAAACAATGAACGTCTGTAAGATTTCAAGTTTATTGGAGAAAATTTGACTAAGTTATAGGCATTTTCCAATTTTAGCTAGCTTGGCGTGTAATACCGTTTCTTCAAAAAAATTCAAAATATTTGATTTTCAAAACCACGTTTTAAATATAAAGAAAATCTGGAAAGCACAACGCCATTAGAAAAAGTTTTAGAAAACGGGTTGGACCGATTCACCACAGCACGGCTTATTCAACTATTGAGTAGGCATAAGTGAAGAATGCGACGAAAGCTAATTTGAACATAAAGATAACAAAAGAAATATATCTATATAAAGCAAAGGTGGCCCGATTTGGAATAGGGTTAAGTTTTTGTTCAGCATATCGGTTGCATCATTTTGTTCTGCCCTGTTATTTCAAACTTGCTTTAGCAATGAATTTTTTAAATGTAGCAGTTTTCAAATAAAACGTATTTAGTCTATAATTATTTAAAATATTTTGTTAGAAGGATATTTTATAATTGAAGATGTGCTGGCTGGTTGGTTTTTTTTAAGGCGTGTTTTAAACCTGTTGTAATTAATTTATTGTAATTAGTTTATTGTAATTAAAACATTTTTTTTCGTATATTAAATTTTCTTAGTTAACTTCCTCTTAACTAACAGATTAACACACAAAGATAAATTAATTAGAAAGCTAACTTGCATTTTTCATTTAAAACATAGCTTCGCAATTTCTTAAAAACACGCTAATTTATTAAATAAAGAAATCATATTAATTACATAAAATGATTTATTAAATAGAAATAAATTTCCTGCCGGCGTTAATAAAGTTATTTTTGAGGTTTTAATTTGGTAACTAACAATAGATACATCATCTCTATTGTCATACCCAGGTGTATTTTCACACGTGTAAACCGGTTTGGGAGAACAAACAATTAACTAAAATGTTAAAATTTATCAATGTTTTCATATTTTGGTTGCTACCCCAGATTTGTGACACTACCCACGAACATTTTGGAGATTTAATTCATCCTTAAAAGAATATCTTTAATTAATGAGCTCAACCTGCTAAGATGTTTTATTAAGTAAGGGGTAGAAACCAATAAATTCCTTGTGTGCCTGAAAATTTTTATCCGCCCACTTAATAAACAAACAGTTAGCATAGCTGCTCTACATTAGAAACATCTCTTGCTTCATCTGCAAGGGTGCTGAAGAAAACTGCTGACTTATTTATTATTTTTTTAAACTTTTTATTCAAATATTCTTTTTTTTTTTACTTGTTCATTGAATTTTTTTTTAATACTATTTAGGTAAATTTTTATTTATATCTATCTAACTGTTCTGAAGTGTTTTACCCTCAGAAATTTATTTCTGTTTGCATTCACACACATATATGCAATGATAAATTTTTCTCAATCTAATCAACAAGAATGTGTTATCTTCGTCACTGAGAAATAATACGCAAAATCTACGTATTTCAATTAAAATAATGCCACATTAAACTCATCGAAACATAAATCAAGGCACTTTTATTATAATTTAACTACTGAAGAAAAACACTATGTGTAAACACACAATCTTGTTTTTTTAATTCCAATCTGAATTGTTAATTTGAAATGTTTGCTTAAACTTAAGTTAAAATATTGGAACCTTTTTTTGATAGTGTTATCCTTATTTATTTTTGTAAACAGCTGATTTTACCATCTCCTTTTTGTTGTGAATTTAGGGAAATTGATATTAGACTTGCTCCCTGAAT
Organism: Euphysa ruthae; assembly: GCA_035046665.1. NCBI lineage: Eukaryota > Metazoa > Cnidaria > Hydrozoa > Anthoathecata > Corymorphidae > Euphysa > Euphysa ruthae. The sequence goes on from JAUZNK010005548.1 coordinate 16,284, forward strand.
TTTTTGAAGTGCTCTGGTCTAATGTGTCTGTTACAAACACATCCATGTAACTTTATTTACGAAACTGAACAAAAAAATAACAATAAATCAAAACAAATCTATAAAAAGTATAAAATTAAACATAGGACATTTCATTTTTAGTTTAGGTCTGTTAAATAGACGATATGGCCTGTTAAATAATCAAACTGATTCCAACTTAACTCACTCACATAATTTATAGACATTTCTGCAAAAAAACCTTCACAGTAATTGGTGCATTAAATTACATTTTCTAAAATTTTTGAAACTTCTTATGTTAACATTATCTGGTCACATTGAGTCTAATCCTGGACCTATGCAATATAATATAGAAAGTCTTATTCAAGAACATCAGCAACTATGGATCCCCTTTAGAGAAAAAGATTTACACTTCATTCATTTAGTATTCCATATTCGTAATAACAATCCATATACCAAATGCCTTTACTAACGCTGACCTCATCTCTTTTTTGAAGAACCTGGGCTATTCTAAGATGTTCTACTTTGGGAATTTGTAAAGATTATTTTGTATAGTTTTCTGTTTGTAAAAAAATTTTTCTTTAACATGGTTTTCTTTTCTTAACATCATTGAAAAAACAATGTTGAAAATTGAAACTTAAAACATTTTATCGCCACCAGGTATTTGCATTATTTTTTCATAGGTTCAATATAAAAATTTCTTGTCAAGGAGATGTCAACTTGTTGTTTTAGTCATCCTAGTGGGTAATCAATTGAAAATTTTTCCACCCATCGGCCCCAAACGAGTTCCTTAGATATCAAACCAGGTCTTCCAATATCAAATATATGGTTAGAGCACTGTACGGTAAGCTAATGGTTGGCCCCACGTTAAAAATACAAATACTTTGAAAATGTGGTGGCCATTTTTCTTTTTAACTATTGCTTTCCAACAAGCTTTCCATGCTTTCGCAAATCTTTATCTAATGATAAGACTTTTTGTTTAAATTTTATACCTTTAAAAACTTAATCCATATTAAAAAAAAACTGGTTTAAATACAGATGTAATAGATTTATTTTCGAGGTTTACACCTCTAGATCCGAATTTTGCATTAACAGCGCTACCTTTAGTAGTTTGTTGTATTTCACGCACACGATCGGTCATTCACTCACACAAAGGCTAAATGAGGACCCTTGATGATCCTCATTTAGGAAAGATGGGATAACTGTCTAGAACGCCGCTGTAGGCCAACTTGTAAAGGATACTTCCTCTCTCAGAATCCCTTAACCCTGTTTTCATTCTTCATTTTTTTAAACTCTTTTTGCATTAATTTCTTCATTTCTTCCTCTGTTGCATTAGTTATTATATTTTGTTTGGATTTTATTAAATTACACAGTTTGTGTTGTCGATTATTTTGTTGCAATATGTGCTCGGTATCGTTAACAGTATTTTTGGGATTAGTGATTAATTTAGATGAGCTGGGAAAACTAAAATCAAAATTGATCCGTTTTGAAACTGTAGGACTCTAAAAATCTGGTAACTTCCTGCGAAAACCTTGACTTGAGACTGTAAAATCAACATCAGAAACAAAAACCAAAGATTTAAATTGTTTTTGATTTATATTTCCTATGAACGGTGCATGGAACTGGGAGATCAAGATTGCGAATAGTTCCAAAATTTACTAAGGACAGTATATGGATGAGAACAATTTTACGAAATGACAAGAATGTTAATATTAAAAAAACAATGCAGTTGCTAGTGTGAATATTTCAGTGCAATACGGAAAGTTTTATCTCTTTCTTTATCAAAAAGGAAATCCTCCGAAGACTTGTTGTCATATTCATTTTGCAAAGTTTGTCCATAAGTTTGCTTATAGTTCTGCATAGCTCGATAAACAATAACTTGTAATCGAACAAAAGCAGCAACGTTTATTCTTATCAGTCATAAACTTTACATAGTTCTAGCATTTGGAAAACCTCAGTTCTTTGTACATATTTTTTGAAAGACAGCGCGATACCAGTAGTTACCAGTTTTATTACCCATTTGTACATCTATTCTACGAGCATTCTCAACAATTTGATCATCAAAAAAAAATCTCTCATTTTTCTCGATCAGCAACAAAGTTCAAACCACGCAAAATGCACAATATTGGCCATCCGCGAAAATTAACCCACGTAAGGCTGCTTATAACAATTTTTCTTTTTTAAATTTATTTTTATGATACAATTTAATAAATCAATCCCAAAAGTAAAATTTTTATTTTTGGTCACTCTGTGGGTGCAAAACCGTCGATTTTGATTTATTTTCGATAATATAAATCCAATTATTAAAATACGAAAATTGTTTCTTTTGCTATTTCAATGTTGTGGTTATTTTACACTACACAAAAACGCTACACGCTATAGAAATTTCAAACGTTGTGGTTATTTTACACTACACAAAAACACTACACGCTATAGAAATTTCAAAATGTTCCAAAAATAAAGCTATTAAAAATTCCAACAAAAAAATATCTGCATGATTTTTTATGAAAAGCTTTTCAAATGACCGCCTCTTTAACAAATCATTAGTGGTGCATTATTTCATGCAGAGAACCTTTGAAGGGAGAAAAGATAAACTCTTCTACAGAAATAAACTGCACAGGAGAAAGAGCCCTGATACCGCTCATACAATTAAATCAGATCAAACTTTACTGATGATCATCGCTGATATAATAAGTCAATAGCAGAAAATTATTTTAAAAGTAGGTTTATACGGCAAAATTGAATAACAATCATTTAATCAGAACCCTGATCATCCTAAAAGTTATTTCAAAAAGATATCTGTAATTTTGCACATGGGCAATTGCGAAGAAAATCCAAGAGAAATTGTTGGTTGTTACACTAAAACGTTAAATATGGCTATGAACCTGAAATGTAGAGGTCATTTAATCAACATACTGCTCTTTTACCACTTACCAAAGGTCGTGTCAAAGATTAAACAACGAAGAATGGGAATAGCAGGTCAAGGTAGCCCTTAACAGGAATTTAAAATATATAAGTGCGCCATTTAGAGATAAATATCTGTTGATAGAAGGTCACAATACTAATTATAATTAATTTAAAAAAATTTGGTCAAAGCAAGGGTCATGCAAAGCAAAAATTAAAAAAAAAGACCTAAAAAAAAAAATTCTAAAAATAAAGCTTTTTTCATAAGATTTTTATATGAAATTTGTTACAATGATAGTTTGTGAACTAATCTAGGAAATATTCTTTTAATTTTTGGAAAAATAATTTTCCGAGGGTTTAGATAAGTCTTTAAAACTTTTATAACCTTTCATAATCAAAAATACTCTAAATGAAAAATTTAAATCTCATTACATGTCATTATGCAAAATGAAAATTTTGTGAAAACTTTATGACTTTTTACTGGATCCATCTTAAGATATTTAGAATTTAATATTGAAAACCCCCGGATTTGTAAAAGAGATAAACAATACAGCAAAAATAGGGTAAATAAGGTAAAGAATACAGCAAAAATCAGTTAAAGCAACCTAAAAAGGAAATAGATCTAATGAATTGGAGTTTTTGACCAAATGATACAAGATTGCAAAAAATGCTGTCTTCATTTCATTTGGGTTAACACTATTGTTCCTGATAGCTTCCTAAAATGATTCAGCACCCTATCAATCATTACATCTGACAGCCAGTTGGCTTCTCCAACTGCCTTACCATTCAGCTAACACCTGGCCACACCGCTTTCATTTGTGTTAGCAAAGTGCTGTGCACAGCCGACACCCTTCCTTTGTTACCATATACTCAAGGTGGAACTTCAAACATTCGTCCCTGAATTTTGCTTAGCTATTGCTGTCCCCAGAATATCACAACGCAAATATCTGTATCACCACTTTTTCACCTCTCACATGTTTATTTGCTATTTTACCGGAAATCTTAGAAAAATACACTAACTGATATTGCCGGGAAAAGCAAAGTAGATATGTTGGATGATAAGGGTGTAAAATTGGGTAAATTGAAAGGGTGAATCTTAGGAGAAAATACCCTGCCAATGAATTTAAACAAACGGTTGCTATACCAGGAAAAGTGCCATCTTGGGTGAAAAATGTTTTTTTAAAGGAAAAAGTGGGATATTTCCGTTTTTAACCAATACAATTCATTGAGGGATCAATGATGATTGTAATTAGACCAAATAAAATCTTTTGCTTAAAAATATTTTTCCCTTCTAATTTGGAGTTAAGGATCACCTTAATATTTTAGAATGATGAAACACTTTGTTAAAAGTGAAAGTGAAAAAAAAATTCTATACCATATTAATATCTTGCTTTAGGACAGCAACACAATAAATTTTGATGAGCTAGAAAATGTTAGATTAGATACATTAGCATGGCATGACTGTGTTCAAGTTTTGAGACATTTAGGATGACGTTCAAAGTAAGTAACTTTTCATTATATTACTTTAAATAATCCAGAACTTTCTCTACTGATTCTTGACGGAATATTTTTCTAATTTTTTATTCTTACATTACAATGTATCAGCTATTCATGAAATTTTCGATATCATCATATAAAAAATTTCTTTGAATTTTATAATCTAACAGTCAGTGTTTTTACCTTGTTTGGCGGCTTAATAAGTTTTTTGGTACTACTCTTTATTTGTACGATTTCACAGTCATCAAATTATCCGTTCAAAGATTAACGGTTTTTAGATAAACATGTAAACCAAGGGATTATTTTTGTTTGTATGAAATATACTTACTGAAATAAAAAAAATTTTCGGTTCAATTATATTACCAAAATATAAAATGTTACTACATAAAAACTAGTAATCAAAATGTCTTCGGTAAGTGCATCAATCTATGTCGTTAGGTTGACAAAGTTTCAAGTTTTGGCATTTTTCCCTTTAGAGTTATAAACCGCAACAGCTGATTTTTAGTATTTTTTGGAATTTTATTATTATTATATTTTTTTTTTTTTTTTTTTTTTGCAGCTGGAACTCATTTGGCAGTAACGCAAAAAATCCTGTATAATAAGGAAGTTTTATTTTTTTGTTTACACCACAGAAAATTCGTGTCTAAACTCTACTGACTTCTCAAAAAATTCGTGCCCAAATTCAAACATAATTTCGTGCCTAAATTCGTGCCTATTTTTTCTTATTTTTACTCACCTTCCCATTTATTTATTAAAAATATTTGGACAGTAGAATATAATTCAATTGAGACAATAATTACCAAATCAAAACCAAATCAAAAATAATTTCTAATTTTCTCCGTCACCAGAAAATTTTATGTAAACGTTAAACAAAAGAATTCGATTCGAATGTTCTTAAACATCTATTATTATTATTATTAATATTATTATTGTTTTAATATTTAATTTCGCGTCTTTCAGCAAAAGTGGTAAGTTAAATTGGAATTTATTTTAAATTAAAAACGATATTTTTTATTTCACTTTTGTATACGATATATGATTCTATGGTATATACCATAGAACCATTTTTTTTTTTTTATAATCTTTTCTTCCATAAGATCAAACCAAATCAAAATTAACTTTAATACTGTCGGCAGAGAATTTATTTCTATTTACAGCTTTATTGTACATTAATCATGTGTCCCTTACGCGCATTAGTCATTGCGAAATAAAACTAGCTGTTTAATTTCCCAATTCGAAAAAAAATTTTATTATCATAGATATCAAATTTTGGATATTTCATGCGGATTTAATTTTGAGGACAGCGAATTCTATAAATTTTTAAATCTCGAGTGGGCTTGATTTTTTGTACAAACGAATTTTTGAAGATTGCTTTAATACGAAAATGATTCTGAAATTTTTTTAAAAATAGATTACATTTAACGGATAAAGAAAGTTTAGATATTTAGACTCATGTTCGCAGAAAATGTCAAGATCAAAAAAAAAAAAAAATAAAAAAAGATCATTGGGAAATTTCACCCCACCATGAAAAACACCTTGCAGTAAAGTTTTCAAAAATGCTACGTGGATTCATCTATTTACCACAGAAATGAAGCGTATAATGCCATCATTATTTCAGTATAAAGAAAACATGAAATATATAAATGTTTCTATAAAATATTACAAATATATATTCATTGAAAGTTGCAACAGCACTATTTCTCAGTTATGACTTATACAGAAGCCCCTCTTATTATCTATAGATTAGAATTACAGACAAAAGTCGTTAAAGTATGAAAAAAAGTTTAATAAAATATAATTGTTACACATCACATATATACACAAAATATTATCATCAGAAATCACCAGATAGCTTTTATACACTAACCGAAACCACAATGCCCGCAATGGTGATCGTGATGTTGATGGTCTTCATGATGATGATCACAACACGTGTGATCATTCTTATGGTGGTCATGACAGCAGTGGTGATGTTTACCATGTTCGTCCTGATGATGTTCCGTTACGTGGCAATGCTCGTCGCCATGTTTATTAATGCATAAATCGTGATGTGTGTGATGTGAGTGGCCCAAGTGATCTTTCCAATGATGATCATCGTTTATATGCTTCCCTCCGTTACAATCATGATGCTCGCTGTGATCATGATGGTCATGGTGACACTTTCTTATTAACTCCGTCTTATTAGCCATGAGTCCTGTGACATTTCGGGCTGTTGATCCCAACGCTTTGGTTCCGTTTTCCCGAAAGATTTTATCGTCGCCATCCAACACCTTGTTTATTTTGACTGCATGCACTTTACTTTTTGTTTTTTTTTTGGTTGGTTTACAATGGCTTATAAGTACGAGTGCAGAAAATATCACAGTTATAAAAAATATATTCTTGGTAATGTGCATAGTTAATAAAGCTAAGCACTGGTATCATTTGAAAACTGGTCACGTTAGACAAGTGAATAAAGCCTAACGCCTCATTGAGTTTGTTTGCGTAAACAAACTATCTTACCTAGTAATAAACAAAATTTTTAAACAAAAGTTTTTAACTCATTTTGAGCATAATTTATAAAACACTGTTTACAAAAATTAATCATATAATTGCTGTAACATTTAACGATTAAGCATATTCTAAATATCACGTTTTTCGTATACCGTTCTCTTGCTTATATCATTTACCGTTTACAGTTAAACATTCTGAAATTGACTCTTTTTACTATTAAATTCTGGGATGCATATAAAATGCTCGTCACCTACTTCGTTTGCAATACCTCTTTAATTTAAATAAATATTTAATAAGTAAATAAGAAATAATGTTGCTTGATTCCTTTTCTTTTTATTCTCCACTTCTTCTCATGAGACCTAAATTTTCATTGATCACCATTAAGAATCTGTTGTTAAATTAATTTGTCATACTTTTGCTGGTGTCAAGTGTTTTGTAGGATGGTAAAGAAATTACCATCCTACAAAATCGAAGTATGGTCCTATTTTTCTCCTATTTATTTATTCTCAAATTTTAGATTTGAACATTTAGTTTTATATTAAAACATTGGTTTTTGTACCGTGAAACCTTTTGGAAAAGCTCCAATCACTTTTGAGTCACACAAGAGTGTTTATTGCTTTGTGAAGTTGAAGTCTTGTTTTGAAAATTCCAATTGAATGAATAAGTAAACACTTTTCCATTAGTTTCTTTTTAGAGAATAATACTCTGTTTTTTCCCGACAAAGTAAACAAAAGCACGCAGACTTCTTAATTTTAATAATTCCCGTATTCAGCATAAGGAAGTTTTTTATTACAAAAAATATTTTAAATCGCCATTTCTCTGTCAAAGCTTTGTATTTTTAAAAACTTTGCATCTTATCATCGCAATTTTCATCCATATAAAATGTCGAGAAAATAATCAAAGTCTCTAGAATTAACAAAGTAATAATAAAAATGAAAAACAAAAAGAAAAAAAATCATCAAAATATAAATTTGTAGATTATACAAGAAAGTATCTCAAAGGATTTTTTGCACACACTATAATTACTCGAGTTGACTTGATTAACTTTTTAATCAAAATTTCTGATTTCATTCCTAAATTTTATAAATTTATCGACATTTCTTTATTCTGCACGTCAAATCTGGCCACTTTTTTTTCTTTTTTTTTTTTTTTTTACTATAGAGTAATCCGAGAAAGCAAGTGATTGACGTTTTCTATTTAGACAAGAATATGTTCAAATATTATAATGATACATAATCGCCTTTGACAGGTAATTTACACTTAGGAGAATAGATTTTACTTCATAAGTATATGCTCAGCAAATAAATAACATATTTTCTTCGTTTTTAATTTTTCACGTTTAAACCAGTGAAATTTAAAACCGAGCTAAACTCAATCTAGGTAAAACTTATTTCAAAAAATAATTAAAAACATACTTTTACATTACTTTTTATCAGCAGCTTTACAACGAGTTATAATGTATATATTTGGTATATATAGCGTCTAATGTTATAGAATTATACAACGAACATGATGAATGTTGTTGAGCTCAAGCCAACATTATTTAATAAATGTCAAAACTATTTCCTTCCGTGGCAATGCTCGCAGTGGCAATGGCAGCAATGATGTCCATGAGGTGTGTGATGCTCGTGGCAATGTTCGTGGTGATGACCGTGGTGGTCGTGGTGATGATCACAATGATGATGCTCGTGACAGTCACCATGGTGATGGTCACAATGGTGATGGTTGTGGTGACCGTGCTCGTCATGATGACATTCGTGATCATGACAATGGTGATGCCCACAATGCTCGTGTTCGCAATGGCAATGACAATGGTGATGGCATCTTGCTTCTACCTTCTTGTTCTTATCGTTAGTTGCTACTTCAGTTGATGATGATGCATCAGCTTTTTCAGCTTCATCAGTTGGCTTAGCGATTTCGTTTGTAGCAGCAGCTTCAGGTTTTGCTGAAGCGGTGGCTGGGGCTTTGTGTTTAACTTCTTTTTCAGCCTTGCTTAGTACAGCAGGAGCAGCAGCAGCAATTGGGGCAGCAGCAACGTGTGCACTGGCAGGGGTTTTAACGGGAGCTGCAGCCTTTTCTGTTTTATCAACTTTATCAACTAGGTCCTTGCTCACGGGTTCCTCAGCTGAACCCTCTTCGTTTTCTTCTTCTGCGATTGGCATACATGTTGTTAGTGCTAAAAGTCCCACAAGAAAAAGCAATGATGCTTTATTGGCAAACATACTTTGGTTGATTTTTAAGGCGGAAATAGCACTCAACACATTCAAATCTATTTGAAGTTAAAAATGATAATAATGGTATTAACGAATAATAAAACTCCCGGTTGTACAATTTATTTGATTTATAAACGGCTCAGTGACTTTGTTTACAAACGCTTAAAGAAACTAGTCAAGCACCTAATGTTCGAATGCAGAGTCAATTCAAGTATGAACGCTCATATTATGTATCTATCTGTTTGTTTAAATTTAATTGAACGACTGTTGCAACATTCCGTCACTCACAAATATTCTGTTCATGTTCAATGTATCATTTAAATGGTGGTTATTTCACTTATTTATTCACTGAGTCTGCCTAAACACGGAGTTCTACCTTCCTGCAACTTATAATATCAAATATTAGTTTTATTATTTGCTTGGAAATATCCTCGCACGAATCTAATTTCTTACAGGTTTTTAGATTTTCTACTGAATTAAATCAGTGTTAAAAGTCTAAATTTCTGCTATCTCCGGAACTTAATGCACACACAGACACAGACAGACACACACACACACACACACACAAATACACGCACTCACAAAACTTTTTTATTGTACACACATAACATAGTTGAGTT